>JAJIBD010024107.1:0-208169 GCA_021461705.1 Cryptotis parvus
CTGCTATGTAGGCAGACTTAAGGAGTGGTTTAAAAAAATTAGAAATAATGGTGGTGGGATTAGTGTTGGAATATTGACTGCAACTAATCAGATGACTTAACAAAATTATAAAATTAAAAATAGAAAAATAAAAAACACTTTTAGAAGAAAATAAATAAACTAATAAACAAACAAACAAGAAAGCAAGCAAGCAAATAAATAAACTTGTCCTTAGAATGCTAATTTCTCTCTAATGAACTGGGTAAGCTACATTGTAAGTTTAAATAATTAAGCAATTATTTAAATGATTAAATAAATGCTTGAACAGCTCACTCCTGAACAACAAATGGGTCATAGAAGAAATCAAACAGGAAATCCAAAGATTTCTGGAAACAAATGAAAATGAAGACACCAACTATAAGAACTTGTGGGACACGGCAAAAGCCGTGTTAAGAGGGAAATTTATAGCTCTGCAAGCATTCATCAGGAAACAAAGAAAGGGCCCACATAAATAACCTGACTACACAGCTGAAGACATTAGAGAAAGACCAACAAAAGGAGCCCAACCCAGGCAGAAAAAAGGAAATAATAAAACTTAGAGAGGAAATCAATGAGTTGGAAACCAAAAAAACAATCCAAAAGATTAATGAAACCAAGAGCTGGTTTTTTTGAAAAAATAAACAAGATTGACAAACCATTGGCAAGACTTGTAAGGACAGGGAAAGAGAGAACCCAAATAAACAGAATCAGAAATAAAAAGGGTGACATCACAACAGAAACCACAGAAATCCAAAAGATCATCAGAGATTACTTTGAGAGCCTGTATGCCGTGAAACATGAGAATCTAGAAGAAATGGATCAATTCCTGCAGTCCTATAACCTCCCACGGCTGAAACAAGAAGACCTCCAATACCTGAATAAGCCTATCACCATTGAGGAAATAGAAACAGTAATTAAAACACTTCCCAAACACAAAAGCCCAGGTCCAGACGGATTCCCTAGTGAACTCTACCAAACCTTTAAGGAGGACCTACTGCCTGTCCTGTTCAAGCTCTTCCAGGAAATAGAAGAAACAGAAACACTCCCAAACAGCTTCTACGAGGCACATATCACCCTGATACCCAAAGCAGGGAGAGACAACACAAAAGAAAGAAAACTACAGACCAATATCCCTGATGAACACGGATGCTAAGATCTTCAACAAAATACTAGCAAACAGAATCCAAAGACTCATCAAGAAGATTATACATCATGACCAAGTAGGATTCATCCCGGGTATGCAAGGATGGTTCAACATTCGCAAGTCAATCAACATAATACATCATATCAATAAGAGAAAAAATAAAAACCATATGATCCTATCAATAGACGCAGAGAAAGCATTTGACAAGATCCAGCACCCGTTCATGATTAAAACCCTCCAGAAAATGGGAATTGAAGGGACTTTCCTCAAGATAGTTACAGCCATCTACCAAAAGCCCACAGCGAGCATCATTCTCAATGGGGAAAAGTTGAAAGCCTTCCCCCTGAGATCAGGGACAAGACAAGGTTGCCCACTCTCACCTCTTTTATTCAATATAGTACTGGAAGTACTTGCGATAGCAATCAGAGAAGAAAAGGACATCAAGGGCATCCAGATAGGCAAGGAAGAAGTCAAGCTATCATTATTTGCAGATGACATGATATTATACCTAGAGAACCCTAAACTCTCTACCAAAAAACTCCTAGAAACAATAGACGCATATAGTAGAGTGGCAGGATACAAAATCAACACCCAAAAGTCGGTGGCTTTCCTATATACAAATAACGAAAGAGAAGAAAGGGATATTAAGGAAACAATTCCATTCACAATTGTGCCACAGAAAATCAAATACCTAGGAATCAACTTACCCAAGTGTGTAAAGGACCTGTACAAAGAAAACTACAAGACACTGCTCCAAGAGATAAAAGAGGACACAAGGAAATGGAAACACATTCCCTGCTCATGGATGGGGGAGAATCAACATTGTCAAAATGGTAATACTCCCTAGAGCTCTATACAGATTCAATGCAGTCCCTATGAGGATACCCATGACATTCTTCAAAGAAATTGACCAAACAATCTTGAAATTTGTATGGAACGATAAACCCCCAAGGATAGCTAAAGCAATCCTCGGGAAAAAAGAAGATGGGAGGCATCACCTTACCCAACTTCAAACTGTACTATAAGGCAGTAGTAATTAAAACAGCATGGTATTGGAATAAAAACAGACCCGTGGACCTATGGAATAGAATTGAGTATCCTGACACCCAACCTCAAACACATGATCATTTAATCTTTGATAAAGGTGCAACGAGTCTAAAATGGAGTAAGGAAAGCCTCTTCAATAAGTGGTGTTGGGGAAAACTGGGCAGCGACATGTAAAAAAATGAATTTGGACCTGTGTCTAACACCATGCACAAAAATCAGATCAAAGTGGATTAAAGATCTCAATATCAGACTTGAATCCATAAAGTACATTGAAGAAAATATAGGAAAAACCCTCCCATGACATTGAAGCTAAAGGCATCTTCAAAGATGAAACATCTCTAACAAAGCAACTAGAAGAAAAGATAAATATATGGGACTACATGAAACTAAAAAGCTTCTGCACCTCAAAAGAAACAGTGACTAAGATACAAAAAGCAGTCCACAGAATGGGAAAGAATATTCACCCAATACTCATCTGATAAGGGGTTAATATCCAGGATATATCAGGCACTGGTAGAACTTTACAAGAAGAAAACAAACAACCCCATCAAAAAATGGGGAGAAGAAATGAACAGAAACTTCAGCAAGGAAGAAATTCGAATGGCCAAAAAACATATGAAAAAATGCTCATCATCACTAATCATCAGGAGAGATGCAAATCAAAACAACAATGAGATACCATTTTACACCACAGAGACTGGCACATATTCAAAAGAACAAGAACAACAAGTGCTGGCGTGGGTGTGGGGAAAAGGGGACACTCATCCATTGTTGGTGGGAATGCCGGCTGGTACAGCCTTTCTGGAAAACAATATGGACATTCCTCCAAAGACTAGAAATTGAACTCCCATTTGACCCAGCCATACCACTCCTGGGAATCTACTCTGGGAAACCAAAAATACGCAGCGGAAACACCATCCCTACTTTTATGTTCATAGCAGCATTATTCACAATAGCCAGAATCTGGAAGCAACCCGAGTGCCCGAAAATAGATGACTGGATAAAAAAGCTTTGGTACATCTACACAATGGAATACTATGCAGCTGTTAGGAAAAATGAAGTTATAAAATTTGCCTACAAATGGATGGACATGGAGAAGATTATGTTGAGCGAAATTAGCCAGAAGGAGAGAGACAGTTACAGAATGACTGCATTTATCTGCATAACATAAATATATAGGTACATATTATGATACCAATATCCAAGGTCAAGTGAAACATACATCAGGAGGTTCTGTCAAAGGTGGAAATTATCACAAACGTGTGGGAGTCAGAGGCTAGGTAAGACAGAAAATGGAACAGTGTGCTAACAATTGTGAGGGTACTAATGCCAACCTAGAACTGAGCATTAAATAGAGGCAAAAAGGATACACATGACAACCCTTTAATGTATGTTTTGTAATCCATAGTCTGGAGAGGAAGGAAAAGAGAAAGATAGAGAAATGGAAAGAAATAAAGAACCTGCCATGGAGGGAGGGCTGGGGGAGGGGGAGGGAACCGGGGACGTTGGTGGTGGGAGATGGGCACTGGTGGCGGGATGGGTGCTGCTACACTGTACGACCAAAACCCAAATATGAACTTTTTAATTGTATATCTTTGTAATTGTAAAAATAAAAAAATTAATTAAAAAAAAATAAAAGAGAGAAAAAAAAATAAATAAAAAAAAAATAAAACACTTGTAAAAAAAAAAAAAATAAATGATTAAATAAATGCTTTAGATTGTGGGAAATTTCCAGGCAATGCATCCATCGATGGGTGGTTTCTTAATTTCCTGGTTGTATGCCACACCCTGAATAGAGTCCTAATGAGGGAAATGGTTGCGGCAACTCTTTCATTTGGAGGATTTTCAAAGCCTGTGATCAGACTTCCCTAGGAAGAGACAGTATGTTCTAATGCAGGGGGAGCAGAGCTGGGGATGACCATAGCACACAGGGCCAAGACCACTGTGGAATTGAGTGGGTCTGATTCCTGCTGGGTAGGTCTGATTGCTGACAATGAGCTGATTTTCTTTCCAATGTGGCGGCATCTGTGGTAGTTGAGAAAATGGTTTTCCTGTGTTTTGCATCAATATAATAACTCTGGAATCATGAATAAGTTTCTATATTCTAGATTAAAGAAGGAAAGTTAAAGAATATAATTTTTATGCTCTCTTTCTCTCTGTCTTTCTGTGTTTTAGACCATATCTGGTGGTACTCAGTGCTTACTCCTGGCTTTATATTCAAGGATCAATCTTGGTAGTACTCAGGACCATACAGTGTGTGGCGGATTGAGCACGAGCCAGCTGCATGCTAGGCAAATGCTGTACCTGTTGTACTATTGCTCCAGCACAAATATTTTTACTCTCAATCCAGCATATTAATAATGAATAGTGTTGATTCTTTGTAGCATTGTTTGTAATTGGAAACAATTAATATATTTAAGACAGCTAAATTAGAAATGTATTTGTTTTTATCAAAATGACTCTGTGCCGAAATTTAGATGAGTTGCCTGGCTACATTGAGACTGTAGGAAGATTATAGGAAGGATCATTCTAGTTTTCCCTCAAGCAGGCGAGCATGACCTTTTCAATATACAGAGATTGAGATACTCAGAATCACCCTGGTGCAGATAATAAATAAGAAGGACCTTGTGGGTACCATCTAGATTACACGAAGGCCATGAAATTAAGATGTATTACTTTATACCAGCTCTCTCTCTCCAGTGTTTTTTCATAAGAGATAATCTCAGAAGGGATTAGTCCTTGGTGTAATCCTTTGTTTATACGTGTAATAGGTTGTGGCACTGCCCTTCTACACTCTTCTATCTAGAAGCTGTTTAGGGTTCATTGTTGACAGGACTCTCTCTGTCAACAGTTAGGATTACTTTGGTGTATATAAGGGGACTGACTTGAGGCACGTGCCCCTTTTTTGGGTAGGACTCTTCTCAGGTGAGATCCTCTCTGTTTGGTGGGAGACTTAGACTTTCTTGTATGGTCTAAGTTCTGACCAAGAGCTAGAGATCTTTCATTATATTGGATTGCGGTAGTAGAGCTTTTGTTACTATTTAAAGCCTTTTTTGGAATTGCACCAGACTCTTTTTTTTTTTTTTTTTTTTTTGCTTTTTGGGTCACACCCGGCAATGCTCAGGGGTTGCTCCTGGCTCTGCACTCAGGAATTACTCCTGGCGGTGCTCGGGGGGACCATATGGGATGCCGGGGATGGAACCCGGGCCGGCATAGGCCGGCCGCGTGCAAGGCAAACGCCCTACCCGCTCGGCTATCGCTCTGGCCCCCAAGAGATTGGCCTATGGTAGTCTTTTTTTTTTTTTTTGGGTCACACCCGGCAATGCTCAGGGGTTTCTCCTGGCTCTGCACTCAGGAATTACTCCTGGCGGTGCTCGGGGGCCATATGGGATGCCGGGGATCGAACCCTGGCCGGCATGGGCCGCCATGTGCAAGGCAAATGCCCTACCCACTGGGCTATCGCTCCCGGAATTGCACCAGACTCTTGAGTTTGCAACCATTCCCCCTGCGGTCTCAGAGGAAGAAGATAACTTCTGTCCTGATACTGTTGGGGACCCCAGCAGCTCCCTGACATGCTTTGATTCTGCATTCTGGCAGCGAGGGTTTGATCTTTGGCACCACGTATGGTCACTGAGCCACAGAGTGGAGATCCCTGAGCACAGAAATAGGAGTAATTCTTAAGCACAGCTGGCTGTGATAACACAGCAAAAAAAATTAAATTTTATAAATTAAATTGGAAAAAGCAAAGAAATAGACCTATAAAAATTCATATATTGTAGGAAGAGGGAATGATTCCCAATTACCAATCCATGTGTTTATATTTCTAAGAACAAAACCTTGATTTATGTAACACGTTGGTGCATGTACATTAAGTCCTCATTTAACATTGTTGCTAGGTTCTTGGTGCTGCAATTCTAATCAAAACAGCATATGATAAAAGAAGTCCGTCAAATAAAATTATGTTCAATATTGACCAAGATTTTTTTTCCTTTATCAACATTATAAACAAATGACATTGAGTGAAATGTTAATTGAGTACGTGCTGTCCAACAAGGTTCTACTGTACAATGAGAACCTAATGTACATAGTAGACTCATATCTTCTGAGGTGTGGCGATGTGGTATGTGTACACATGTAGAGATGAGTATCATATGATTTTGGAAGTAGAGCATGGGAAGGGAAGATGACAAACTTTTTTTATATAGTAACTATAGTTTTTTTTAAATAATAGTCAATATTTTTAAATATAAAATAAGTGTTAGTAATAAAAATATGGGTTTCATCAAAGTAAATAAGATGGATTTTAAAACCACTCTTAAAGCACTTATTTAAGGACACTTAGAAGCATACATGCTTCTGGGTCCAGCTAGAGAACCTGGCAATTAAAACTTTATGATTTCAAGTTCTTTGTATTCCTAGCTTTAATTAGCCTTATTCATTTAAGAGCATATATTTTAGCATTCTGTCTGAGTAGTCCAGAGATGGAAATAGTGTATTTCAACACTCCAAGAAATAGTGTATTTCAGCACTCCAAATAACTGTCATTGTGATCCAGAATTTTCAGAGTATTACATTCTAAGCATGTTTTCATTGCCTGGTATAAATATTTTGACAATAGCCTATGTGCACTAATAACATTTTACATAACAAAGAATAACAGGTGCAGTGAAAAGTAAAGCAAATTCCTTGAGAATGCATTGCCAATTTTTTATGTGTCATGAAATTTCTAAATATATAATAATAATGATAATGATAATGCTATTGTGGTATAATTGATTGTTAGGGATTACTAACAATCAAAAAATCTTGGGAATGAACTAAGAACACTTTTTCAGATAAAAGAATAATATCACACAATAATCTACTAAAACTTCCCATTTTGGAGAGACGCTACTATTGTCAGCTCAGGGTTTTGTTGAGTGTTGAGTTCAGGCAGGAGTCAGGAGTGGGGCAGGAAAACAAAAATTCTTTTTTCCTGGTTCAGTGACTATTGTATGGCTAATAAGTCCTCAGCTCTGCTCACATACCTATGAGATGAGTTTGTGTACCATAGCCTCTTGGGAATGATGGATAATATGGAGATAGTAAGTGCTAGAGAGCATGGCAAGTTTGGTGAGGTAGATTTTTTTTGCCTTTTATTGAGTATATTTGAAATCAAAACACACATGACATTAGAGGAGAAAACAGACAATAGTGCTCCTGTCACTATCATTCACTTAGAACAGAAGGCAGTAGATGCCACCTGACAGAATTACTTTACCTGCAATTCATGTTAGGATATGTAAACAAAAATCTCATTTTATGCTGTGTTCTCATATTTTATGCTATATTTATGTCACCATACTGGTTTCATTCCAAAACTTTAAGGAAAATAGAGGTTAATACAAAAGTGATAAACTAAAATTCTTTTTAATTGTCTTGACATTTAAATCTTGAATAGGAAGGAAAGATATCTAAACAGCCAACCCTATCAAAAATGGGGGAGAAGAAATGAACAGAAACTTTGACAAAGAAATTCGAATGGCCAAAAAGGCATATGAAAAAATGCTCATCATCACTAATCATCAGGGAAATGCAAGTCAAAACAACAATGAGATACCTCACACCACAGAGACTGACACATATCCAAAAGAGCGAGAACAACAAGTGCTGACATGGATGCAGGGAGAAATGGACTCTCATCCACTGTTGGTGGGAATGTTGACTGGTATAGCCTTTTTAGAAAACAAAATGGATATTCCTTCAAAAACTAGAAATTTGACCAAGCCACCACTCCTGGGTATATACCCTGGGGGTAAAACACACAGCAGAAGCAGCATCTATACCTCTATGTTCATAGCAACACTATTCACAATAGCCAGAATCTGGAAACAACCAGAGTGCCCAAGAACAGACGACTGATTAAAGAAACTTTGGTACATCTGCACAATGGAATACTAAGCAGCTCTTAGGAAAAATGAAGTTATGAAATTTACCTATAAATGGATGGTCATGAAGAGGTTCATGCTGAGTTAAATTAGCCAGAGGGAAAAGGAAAGATAGAGAATGACTGCATTTATTTGTGGGATATAAAAATATAGCATGATACCAATATCCAAAGCCAGGCAAAACTTGGATCAGGAGGTCTCATCAGTGGGTGGAATCTACTGCAAGTGTGTGGGAGTCAGAGTTTAGGTAAGACAGAGAAAGGAACAGTGTACTAATAATTGTTGGAAATAATAATAACAGCCTAGAACTGAGCATTGAATGCAGGCAAAGAGATATACATAACCTCTAAATGTATGTATTGCAAGTCACAATGTGTAAGAGAAGAGAGAGATAGAAAGAGAGATACAGAGATAAAGAGAGAGAGAGAGAGAGAGAGAGAGAGAGAGAGAGAGAGAGAAGACAAAGTGCCTTCCATAGAGGCAGGCTGGGGGAGGGTGGAGGGAATCAGGGGACATTGGTGGTGAGAAATGGGCACTGGTGGAGGAATGGTACTGGAACACTGTATGATTGAAACCCAAGCACAAACATCTTTGTAATTATATATCTCACAGTGGTATAATAAAAAAATTATAAAATAGAAAAATAAATAAAATAGACTTTCCTTATCTTAAGATGTTTTATGAATATTTTATAATTTAATAAAATTATAACATTAAAAATGATATTTAAATGGTACACATTTCTGGGACATTGAATTAATAGTTATGTGACTAATCACAGAGAAAAAACAATCCAAATTCATCACTTAAAAAACAAACTAAAGGGAATCAGACTAATAGTACAATGGTAGGGTGCTTTCGTCATGGCTGACCAGGTTCAATCCCTGGCAGTACATAGGGTTTCCCCAGAGTCAACCAGAAGTGATCCCTGCACATAAAAATCAGGGATGAGCCCTGAGCACCGCTGGGTAAGATCCAAAAACCAAAAAATAAAGTAAAATAATAAAAATGTATTTTTTCTTTGCCCTCTGTTAAGGATGTTCATATTACATAGTAGTTTCCAAATATAAGTGGAAATTTCTGGTTACATATGTTCTTATAGTTTTCTTTCCATGTCTTCTATTCTTAACTTTCTACTTGTTGTAAATTATTTCATTCTATTCTCTAAATACAGAATTTTAATATCTTCAAACGGTGGTGTCCATTTTTTTTTCTGAAACAAAGTAGAAGTCTGGTATTTTCTTTTTTTTTAATATTTGTTATACCATGTGAGATATACAGTTACAAGGATGTTCATAAGGATGATCATGATGTCTCTATGCGCATATTCAATAGTGTGACATCATCATTCCCCATTCCCCATAACCTCTCCAGTTTGTTGCAACTAGAATGATCATTACAGTATATAAATGTGAAAGATCCTGGGAAGGACCTGGTCCTAAAATCCATTATTGTCTAAGATAGTTGCGCGCCACAGAGCGGCTGCACGCCAGTACAGCTGTGGGTCTGGAGTGTCTCTCTTCCGGCTGTTGGCTGTCGTGGCTGGGAGCTCGTAGCCGCTCCTACCTACATGGAGTTTGAGGAATGGGTGGAAGACTCCAAATCACCTCTCCAAGTCCTGCCAGCGTGGCCCCCTGCATGCTGAGGGAGCCCTAGGACCCATGTAGGACACGGCCAGGGGCTGGTGGAGCCTTTTAAGAAGTCTGGTATTTTCAAAACCACTTATTGGTTGAATCTTTCTGTGTAATTTTTGTTGGCTATACTGGAGCCGTACTAGGCAAATCATTATATGTTGGGCTCTAAGCAGCTAGTATTGGAGCCTGGCACTTTCTGCCATAAGGCCCTGAGGCACTGGGCCCAGAGATGGGCCCTATTCTCAGGGCAGTGGAGATTCCAGATGCCCAAGAATTTGCACCTACATGAAAGACATCTGTGCTTATCCAATGGGAGACTGGCAGGCAAATGATTTACATCTTAGGTAAGGTAGAATGTGCCTGGTCTTCTGATCACAGGAATATGTAAATCATGATTGTTACCTTGCAGATGTTACCTTGCAAATGCTAAACCTGTGATTGTTATCTGTTGCAATGGCCAAGGAGCTTGCAAATGCCATGTGATTAGTGCTTGTACCTCCTCCACCCAAGTACTGTATAAAAGGCTTAAACTGTGCTCAGTAAAACAAGAACTGCTATCCAGAACTCCCCGCTGCTTCAGTGTCTTTCTTATTTTCCTTTCTTAACAGCGGCAAGGCAGAGTTTCTCCCAAGTCCATCCCTCTCCTTTTTCTCAGAGATGAAGTCGGGCAAGAACTAGGACTCCCTCATTCATGCCAGGGGGCTGCTGGCCAAGGCCCCCAACAATTATACACAAGCACTTTGTTCAAAACTCTTTCATGGAAAAAAAAAATCCATTTTATATTTCATGGTCTACTGGGTTTGTGAGCTCTTTTTGCATACAACTGTTTAATAAAATAAAAAAATGACATAATTTATTACAGGCAACACCCTATACTTTTTTCCAGCTACTGAGTTACAAGTTCTTAGCTCTGACTTAGACTAAGTTTTCTCTTACTCACCAGTGTCCCCATATTACTGATGAAAGAAGAATAATGAAAACTCAAACAGGGCAATAATGTGACAAATGACATATCAGTGGGTGGCTCAGAATACTCGGCATTATGTGTAGTGTTGAGGTCAGTACACTTGATTCAATGGAAACAAGTGCTCAGGGTTTGGGTTTGAAGTCATGTAAAGTGTATACTCAACTCTAATGGCTTGTGTGACTAAAAAAAATTGGGCATTAGTTTGGAGGAGCTAGTCACCTGTACTTTGAAGAGCCATAGTCACCACTAGCTCCAGGCAACAATGCATTGGACACATTATTCCTAGAAACCCTGCACAAAATTTGACTTTCCTTGAATTTTGACTTGGCTTGTCTGACTCATAGAATCTTTTATATTCTATCTTGATGGCTACAATATATCAGAAGTTTGGTTTTTATATGCAGATCTATAAGAAATATGTCAGGGCAGCAGGAGGGATAGTACAGTGTGGGGAAGGCTTTTGCTTTGTCCGTGGTCCACCAGGATTCAATCCCTGCCGCATACAAGAACCCTGAGGTCTTCAAGTGTGATTTGTAAGCACAGAGCCAGGAATAAGCTCTCAGCACTGTCTAAAGGGCCCAAACAAAACATTTTTAGGAAAAAATACGTATCTTTTGGGGCTGCTGAGCTGGTACAGGGGCAAGGTGTTCATTCCCCAGAACCGTATGGTCTCAGGACCACTGCATGTGTGGCCCTGGTAATCGCATTGAACTGCTGCTCTGATTGGCTGAGAATTGCCTGGAGCAGCCACTGGTTCCTAAGTACCACTTGAACATTCCTGCCCCCAAATAAATATTGCAAGTAACAGAAACAAATTTTTTAAACAAATTTCAACTGAAAACTCTTGCAGAAGCATCAGGAACTACGCAATTGAACTCACTTAAAATTCTTTCAGAAAATAAATGTCCATCCCACTTTGGGACTCATAAACAAACCATGGAATTGAATGTTTCAGTGACTGACTCACATATCCTCTCTTGTGCTTGTGATGTAAAATTCTACTGCATATTTGAAGTATTTGATTTTTTCTGGGATGGAGCAGTTGCAAGCCTTGAATCCTGACTGTGCGAGGTGTCACCTTGAGTTCAGGGATCAGAGGTAAATTAAAAAAAAACAAGAGAGTAAGTCAGGTCCAAAGAGACAGTACAGTGGAAGGGCACTTGGTCAGGGTTTGATACCAGGAACATATTTAGTGTTGCCAAGAGTGATCCCTTCTCACAGAACCAAGAGTAAGCAAGACTGGGTATGGCTCTAAACTCAAAACCAACCAAATAAATAAACAAACCAGAAAAAAAAGTAAAGAAAAACCAAGAAAGTAAGCCTTGGGGGCAGAGAGATAGAACAGGAATTAAAGCACTCCAGCACATTCTCTGTGCTGAATATGTATATGGTTCCCTAAGCACTGCCGGGGAGTGAATTCTGAGCACAGAGCCAGGAGTTAGGCCTTAGCAAAAACAAAACAATGAAAAAGAAAGTAAGTCTTGGCAATCCCAGAGTCTCTGGAGCCTCTGTGGGAGTGCCTTAGTTTCCTGCAGTCTAGAGGAAAGCACAGCCTTGACTTCTCTGTCGCCTTTGGAACCTCCCTCCTTTGGGATTCAAAGTTAACCTGTTTCTCCTCGGTGTCTTGTTCTGATCTGAGGCCAATCCTAAGGCAAGGCACAGTCCTCTCTCTACTTGCTTAGTTTACATGATTTCTGTTTGGGGAGTTTGCTCAAATTCTGCTCAGCCCCTGGGTCAGCTCCAGAGCTGCTTATTTGGAGACTAAAAGATGGAGTGGAGGAGGCGTGACCTGAAGGCTGGAAGAGCTCCTGTGAGAAAAACCAGGAGTGGAGAGAGCAAACCGCTCAGGCCCCATCTCCCCTCCAGAGAGTGGCACAAACGTAGAACTACATGGGAGGAGAGGGCCGGGATGCAATGTTCATGATTATGCAGACTTAAAGAAAATATAAATAAGCCAGTGTGTTCGTCAGGACAAATGACGCACCTAGTGCCCTTAGCATCAGCAAAGATACTGTGTTTTGTGTATATATTAGTTACAAGTTGTGAGGATACTCCCAAGAGTCTCTTGCAAATTCTTTACCTCATCTACAAAATACTCTTATAAAAAACTTCCACCATTATGCTTATTGTACTTCATGGGAGTGAGAAATAAACATAGAAACAATTTGAAGATATGACAATTTGAAGATATGACAACTAAAGCCATATATTTTACCATTAAAAAAACATCAAATGGGAGAATGAAGAGGTGGACTAGGAGTGACATAGAAACAATGGTAGAGTGTCGCTTCGTGATGGTGAGACCAGTAACTTTGCTCTCAGGACCAGGAACACCACGAAGACAATACTATTGTAAATATGTTTACTAAAGTATAATAGAAAATAAAGTGCAAATAGCAATGCAGATATAAATTCAGTGAGTAAGGTACATGTTGTATAAAGAACTTAGTAGGGTCCCGAGATGTAAGCTTCAAAATAATACATCAAGTATGAGCTATTTAATTAAAGCATTTAAAACATTTTGAAAATTTTGGTGAATCTAAAAACTATCAAATGCATGACAGCCCAGTATTTGTTATACTAATAAGTGAAAATGTATGCATTCAAAACTCAAAGCAGGATTTTGAAATTATTATAAATTATTTTAAGATAAATGTTCTGTATGCCTAAATAATTTTAGAATGTTAGGATAAACATGCTACAGTTAAAAGTTACATTGATCTCCAGCAGAGAGCAATGAGCACAGACCTTACATGCTTTTTGTCTATGACCTTATATGTATTTTTTCTATGAGCATTTACTAAGATAATTTGTATGTGCACATGTGTGTAAATGATACTGGCTAATATGAATAATGCTATATATAATTTTTATTACTCAGTAATGTGTATATTTGGAGCAAATGGCCTACTGGATGCTGATTTTCTTGAAAACATTAAACACATAATTCAGGAAAGACCAACAAGTTTCTTTGAGCTGCAGTTGCACATTCCTACCTGCTGTGAATTAAACTCAACCTTCCAGTCTGGGCCTATTGATTCAGCTTTACCATCTGGAGCCACGTCACATTAACAGTCAGAACGGTATGGTCCTGCTTTGCTCAGGGACTCTGCTGGTAGTTCTTTGGGGGTGTACAAAGTGCTTATTATAATTTTCCTATAAAATAACAGTGCATAAAGTATGTAGTTGGCTGAATGGAGTTGATTTTTAGTACACTGTAGGAGCCAAATCCAGAACAAAAGTAATTTCTTGGGTTGCATTAATTATCTCTCATGGAAGGAAAAGATTTCAGATTCAGGTCAGGAGGGAAAAGTTCTGTGGGTGAAGGGAGAACCCCAGACAGCTCAGGTCGTAAAGTCCAGGAAGTGTCTGCCTCATTATTCATGAGTTGTGTTGCTTCCGAGAACATTCTGTACCATGTGCACAGTTGGCCTAGTACAAATTCCAAAGCCATTTTTTATTATCGTTTAGAATCTCATTTTCAGTGTAGGTAGATAAGTAAGCTGATAGTTAAACATTTGTAAACCAATACATTCCTCCCAAATCCACCCATTGACCATGTGACCAAAGAAGTTTATGAGTCAGCAGAGAAAAAACGTCTCAAATTTACAGAAACAAATGTTCATTCACTTATTCATTCATTTCTTCATTTGCTGGACTAGGACTTCTTGAGTATCTTCTATGCACACAGTGAGTTAGTGAGTCACTGTGCTGGAAATAGAAATGGATGAAAGCATAAGTTCTTGCCTTTCTAGAGCACACATTCTGGTAGGGTTGAGAGATAATGAACACAACATTTAGATTTTGACGATGCCCTAAAGCACATGAACAGAGTGATGTTTCAGAACATGATGGAAGGCAAAAGAGTAAAGGCTTGCTTCATAAGTTCAGAGTGGGCAAAGACCTCAGCAAGAGGCATCCTTGGTTTTTCCTGCTGAAGGAGAGAAAAGCAGCAGAAGAAACTACTGGAAGAAACCTCCCTGGGTGTGAGGTGATCTGTGTCCCTTGAGTACAAGTTCTCAGGTTTGCAGGTCTTCCCTTAATCTGGTCACAAGAGGGCAATATAAATAATGTATATCAGTGGTGTCAGAGAGATAAAACAAGGCTATGGTGCTTTCCTTGACGGTGGCTGACTCTGGTTTAATCTTGGCATCAGGAATGGTTGTCTGAGAACCGCCAGGAGCTACCCATGAGCACAGAGGCAGGAGAAAACTGAGCACTACTCCCCTAAAATAAGTGAACAAGTAATTTTTTAGTGAGTACATTTTAAGGTAAAAATAAGAAAGCAATATATCCTTCAGTCTCTTTTCTATGAACACGAATAATTATGTATTATTTAAATTATTTAGCTAAAGAATATTAGCTTTTACTTGGACATAAACAGTCACCTGCAGATAATTTTCTGTTACCTATGTTGGATGATTTTAATAGTTCTTCTAAGCAGGTCAGCTAAGAATGAAAATGTACTGAATACTAGACAATCTAGCTATGTACAAATATAAATATTTTATATTTATATATAGTATATATATTATATGTTATATATATTTATATAAATAAAAAAATTGGGACCCCATGTTCAAAAGTGATTAAAAATTCCAGGGTGGCAATAGCACAGTGTTAAGCCAAACAGTGAATGCTATTCTGAGCACGGGTCTCGTGAATAAACCCTGCATGTATGGAGATCAGTCATTGGTAACGGGATGACCAGATTTGGTGGTGGATGGGAGAATCATTTTTGCCACATTTATCTAGCACATTTAATGCTTAACGATATGTATTCCTTCAAAATTAATTATTGTAAAATGCTTTTTATTAATGCAATTATATCCTCTGGAGTTTTTCCAAGGAATCTGATCTCGTTCTTCCTTTGTGTTTTTTTCAAAACTTTATTTTCAATAACTTGAAAAACTAATAGCTTTTCCAACACTTTGCAGCAGTTTTATTTAGCTGTAAGTTGTCTTGAGGAAAATTTTCTATACAGTAAACGGTATTTAGTTGGAAATAAGAATTCTGATTTGTTATTTAGTATTGGGTCGCTTTGAATAAATCACTTAGTTGCTGGTCTTTAGTTTCGTTTTGTAAAAGTAAGGAAATCCCCTTATAAACATGAACGATTTGTTAGTAACAAGGTGATGCAGACAGTCGGCACTATGTGGAAGCTATAAAATAGTTTCCTTTGCATAAAGAGCTACCCACATCACTGCTGCAAATAAAGCCTCAGTCCCTGTTTCCCCATGACTTCGCTTTCTCATCTTCTAGCTATCTATTCAATGCACAGATGCAATGACACTGAAAACATGAGCTCTATGCTGCAACCACCAATGTTTGAAATATGAGTGAAGGTGGCAGGTGGGGGACAGAGAGGAACAGAAGGGAGCATGGAAATACTGTTGGAGAGAAGTTGACGCTGGTGGTGGGGTTCGTGTTGAAAAGATGCCTAAAGTTCAGCCATCAGTAACTTTCTAAACCACAGCTCTTTAATCAAATGATTTAAAAGATATTTTTGGTTTTATCTACAACAATCGTCAGAAAAACATTTTCAGTGAGCTTGCACTAATCATTAGAGAGAAATATCATTTTGAATGGCTCATATATTGCTTGTTGGTTATGGCCTTTCAACAATAAAATAAATTTTGTGCTAGTTTGTTAAAGATTGTATAATTTGGGCTGGAAAGATGGTACAGAACACTGTCTTACAAGCAGCCCAGTTCAATCCCCTGACACGTATGGTTTACCAAGGCGCACCAGGAATGATCCCTGAGCACAGAACCAGGAGTAAGCATAGAGATCAATCAGGGGCGGCCCCCAAATTTATAAACAACTTAAAAAAATAAATATTGGTCTTATTAAGTATATTTTACATTTCCAGTTGAAGGGCAAGTGATTTTTTTGAAATGAGATTCATATAACATACAATGAGTCATATTAAAGTGAAAGTTCAGTGACATTTAGTTCACTCATAGTGCTCTGTACTATCACATTTAGTTTCGAAACATTTTCATCACCTTGAAATCATAACCCCCCATCTCCATTTGCGTTTCCTTGCAGACTTTTACTATCAGTAATATGGTTTTCGTGTCAGTGAATTTATCAAGTCTGCATATTTTTAACTGTTCTTTCCTCATGTTTTTAATAATTATAAAGCTATTTTTAATTAAACATTTTATTATACCACCGTGAGATATACAATTACAACGTTGTTCATGTTTGGAGGTTTCGGTCACATAGTGTTCCAGCACCCGCGCCTCCACTAGTGTCCATTTCCCACCACCAATGTCCCCAATTCCCTCCCCCTCCCATAGCCTGCCTAAATGGCAGGTTATTTATCTCTTTTCTCTCTCCCTCTCTCTCTCTTCCTTCTCTTACACATTGTGTGTTGCACTACATACACTTAGAAGCCATCATGTGCATTTTTTTGCCTGTATTTAGTGCTCAGTTCTATGTTGGTATCAGCCCTTTTGACATTTATTCACACATGTTCCCTTCTCTATCTTACCTAACCTCTGACTCCCACACGTTTGCATATTTTTTATAAGTGGAATCAAATTAAATGTGGTCTTTGTGTCTGGCTTCTTTCACAGTCTGGTGTTTTGAGGTTTTAACTTTATTGTAACTTGTATAAGTAAGCATGTTTTTGAGTAAATGCTTTGCTGTTGTGTCCATATGCTAATTTTTTTGTTCATCTATTGATTATAGACACTGTACTTCTTCCATCCTTGGTCTGTTGTCAATAGTGATGTCATGAATATTTAAGTACAAATATGTGTTATTATGCTTGCTTTCAATTCCTTTGGTAGTAAACCTAACAATAAAATTGGTGGGTTATATGACAACAGTTTAACTTTTTTTAAGGAACAATACAAGTAATTTTATGCCAAATGTTAAATAAAATTATTATAAAATACATTAATAAGAAAAAATGTTACTAATTTTCTTGATTTTTGATCCCAGTTTCCCATGGTTGAATTGTTTCTACCTTGGAAGTGACCGAAAGCAAAGATTTGGTCTCCAGATCTTTTGCTTTTGATCAGAAGACACTTAATAACTAAGAGTGTGTTAGATCTCAGTATATAATGCATCAGAACTAAATTGTATACTGTGCTTCCATCTCCGACTATCTCTATATGAGCTTGTTACTTTAACAAACCACAAGTCAGTCTGGTGAAGAGAACTGTTAACTCAGGTTAAGGCTAATTATCATCACTGAAATGTGAGTAAATGAGAGCAAGTGAGTCATGCAGGAGGGTGATTTTTATGATACTTTGAAGGAAGGGAAAATCAAATATACAGATCTGATCTACAGGGAACATTTGAATGATGGAATCATATGTCTGAGTAATTATGTATTATCTATAGATGTACTCATAGATCCTTAACATAATGTACTACTGCTTTGGTTAAACTGTTCTTGTTCTCTTCCTGGAGGCCAAGCAGTGATGTCTTCAAACACATGAAGGAAAGCCCAGACTAGTTCAAGGGGGAGCCAAACACATTAAAAAAGAAAGAAAATATAGGGAACAAACTAAATCACATCAAAGTGACATTGCTACTTCATAGTTCTACCAAGGGCTCTCTGAGATCCTGCAACAGACTATTTGTAAAACAACTCATCTGTTTTAACAAACATTAGACCGGTTGCCTAAGCAAAGTAGCATTCAGGAGTACTTGAGAAGGAGACGGACAAAGAAAATGGATGGTATTTCTCCAGCCTTACCATGTGCTTACTACAGAGATAGAAAATAAGGGTGTATGTGAATACTGGCAAAGCTAATAAATCTAACAGTATGTATGTATGACTGGGGTTAGAGCATGGACCTAGGGCTTAGATCATCTTGTTTGACTTCTAGTCTAATTTGGCAGAATTATATTCAGTTTCTATTCTTAGGTTTTAATATATAAATTGAGAGTAATAAAATCTATCTTATGACATGGTTTGACTAAAGCAGTAGAAACAACAGTTGACACTAGGTTAATGCTACATAAATATCCAGTATCCTAGTGGAGAATAATTGCAGTGCTCTGGGTCTTCAGGGCAGACATGTATTTGGAACTATAAAGATTCATGTGGAGAGTTTTTGAGGTAGACCTGGAAGGTTCAACTGAATTCTCTATATGATACTATCCTCCTCAGAGTAAGTTGCTCCCTGCATTAGACACACAGGATATATGTGTGCATATCTGCACAACATACAACTTTCTCTTTAAATCATATTATTTTTTAATATGCTGAGATAAATAGCTCATTCTTGCGTATGACTAAGATTTTTTGTTCTTTGAATAATCAAACCATTATTTAACTTGGGTAAGGCACTTAACCTCCTGAGGCTTAGTTTATTCAATGGAATAGAAAAGGTCCATATTCAGTAAGCATTATTAACTTTTAAAACACTAATTCTAAACTATTCTGACTCTGAACAATGTGGTCATGAATGGTAGACTTTTACTTCATTCACACTTTTTCTTTGATAAACATTTTATTTTCTTGTCAATTTTGCATGAGACAATTGATTTACTAATTGTTCTTTTTTAAATTTAAACTACTTGTCCTCCAAAATTAAACTATTCGTATGACTTTAATCATTACAGTTACAGGCAAACAATGTTTATAACTGATTAAAGGTCAAAACATTTCTTTTTAGTTTATTGATTTCTGCTCTAATTTTTATTATTTATTTTCTTATATTTACTTTCAGATTCCTTTGTTATTCTTTCTAGTATTTCAAAATGTGAGGCTATGTTATTGATTTAAGGCTGTGTTGCTATAAACTTTCCCCTTAATACTGCTTTTGCTATGCCCCATAGGTTCTGCCAGTTTGTGTCTTCTACCTTCATGGCATTGTAGTTTGAAGCAATATCTGATATAATTTATATTTTCATGACTTTATTTAAATGGCATTTTTTAACGGAATCACAGTGAGATACACTGTTACAAGGCTGTTAATAATTGGGTTTCAGTCATATAATATTTCAACACTTGTACCTTAAACAGTATACATTTCTCACCATCAAAGTCCTCAATTTCCCTCCATTACCAATTCCCTGGCTCTATGGCAGGCATTTCTTCTTCTTCTTCTTCTTCTTCTTCTTCTTCTTCTTCTTCTTCTTCTTCTTCTTCTTCTTCTTCTTCTTCTTCTTCTTCTTCTTCTTCTTCTTCTTCTTCTTCTTCTTCTTCTTCTTCTTCTTCTTCTTCTTCTTCTTCTTCTTCTTCTTCTTCTTCTTCTTCTTCTCCTCTTCTTCTTCTTCTTCTTCTTCTTCTTCTTCTTCTTCTTCTTCTTCTTCTTCTTCTCCTTCTCCTTCTCCTTCTCCTTCTCCTTCTCCTTCTCCTTCTCCTCCTCCTCCTCCTTCTTCTCCTTCTCCTTCTCCTCCTCCTCCTCCTCCTCTTCTTCTTCTCCTTCTTCTGCTCCTTTTCCTTCTCCTCCTTCTCCTTCTCCTTCTCCTCCTCCCCTCCTCCTCCTTCTCCTCCCTCCTCTCCTCTTCTTCTTCTTCTTCTTCTCCTTCTCCTCCTCCCCCTCCTCCTCTTTCTCCTCCTCCTCTCCTCTTCTTCTTCTCCTTCTCCTCCTCCTCCTCCTCCTCTTCTTCTTCTGCTTCTTCTTTTTCTTCTCCTCCTCCTCCTTCTTCTTCTCCTTCTTCTTCTCCTTCTCCTTCTACTTCTCCTGCTCCTTCTCCTCTCCTCCTCCTCCTCCTCTTCTTCTTCTTGTTCTTCTTGTTCTTCTTCTCTCTGTCTCTCTTTCTCTTCATGGCACTATAGTTTGTAATACAGATACTGAAAAGTTATGATGCATATTACTTTACCTACTTTCAGCACTCAGTTCTTGTTCAGAGTGATCTTTTTTCCAACTATTATTGTCATATTGTCATATTGTCATATTATGTCATTATTATTGTCATACTCTCCCTGCCTTGTAATCTCATACTTTTTTTTCTTTTATACCTCCACACCATGAGGGCCATCATTTCCAACATCCGGACTCTATAGCTGGTCAGAGGTCCACCCAAGGGAAAAGCCAGTCTCAAGCTCTGCTCATTAGTGTCCCACCCTTCTGTGAAGACTATTTCAAGACCAGATATCGGAGACTCAGACACACGGGCAGAGCTGCAAATAATAAAGTGTTGCAAATGGCCAAATAAGTTCAGATGGCCTTTCTGCTGTGTGTTTTGGGCTCCCAGGGTTTTTTCAAAAAGTAGTATTGCTGGGCTTAATGGGAACTCAATTTTTACATTTTTGAGGAATTCCCATATTATTTTTCAAAATTATAGACCAGTCGGCATTACCACCAACAATGAGTAGGAGGCCCTTTCTCTCCTCATTCAAGCTGGCACTGGTTGTTCTTGTTCTTTTGGATATATGCCAGTCTCTGTGGAGTGAGATGTTATCTCATTGTTGTTTGATTTGCATGTCCCTAATGATTAGTGATGCAGAGCATTTTTTCATGTTCCTTTTGGACATTTAAACATTTTCTTTGAGGAAGTTTCTATTCATTTTTCCTCCTCATTTTTTGATAGGGCTGGACATTTCTTTCTTGTAAAGTTTTACCAGCATCTTATATATCTTTGATATTAACCCCTTATCAGATGGGAATTTGGGTAAATAATTGTTTCCCATTGGGACATCAGTGGTCTGTCTATCAGGTTACTGTGTCTATTGAAGTGCAGTACCTTCTTAGCTTATTGTAGTCCCACTAGTTTATCTTTGCTTCCACTTACTTTGTCACAGGTGGTTCATCTTTGTCTTTAGCTTCAATATCTTGGAGGGTTTAGCCTGGTTTTTTTTTAAATCATTCCTTAAATCATGAGTGACACCGTTGTAGGGTAGAGGATTCATTGTTGGAGTATCCTTTTAATATTTTGGCTGTATCACTTCATTATTTTCTTGCATGTAAATTTTATTCAGAAATAAGCTATTAATATTATTTTTTCTAGTGAGCTCTTGATTTTGTCACTATAAATAGTTTATTTATTTTTCATTCTTGATATTTTGACTATAGTGTGTCTTGGTATTCTTCTATTTGGATTTGTTTGATTAAAAAAAACAATCATATTGTTGATTAAAAAACTCATTATAAAGCATATAGGACTTGCAACTGAGTTTTAGTGACTGGCTTTTCTTAAGCTTTTATAAAATAGATTATTTAAAACGAGCTTTCTAAAATTGTCACTCTACAATTCGATTTGATCAACAAATTTTATGATGTCTATTTCCAAATTCCATCTTTATCCACACACCCATCCTTCTCCTTCATGATTTCCTCCCCATAATCTAGTTAGGGAAATACAAATAGCTTACTATTAGAGTAAGGGCTCGATTTCTTTTACAGCTACAAAAAATCTCAAAAGATTATATATTTTGTTTTAAATTTCAGTTACAATATCTATCAAATTTTGTTCTGCTTTAATTAATTCATTCTATGGACATATACTGTATACCTCAGGCAAAAAATCTGACTCTCATTTGTGGGCACCTAAATTTGTTGGTTCATTTTGGAGTGTCATTTTGATTTTTTTTGGATCAAAGGATGTCCCACGTAGATAACACAATCTTCAGAACTTAGTTTAAGACACTCTGTAAGGAATTAATTTGGGTTCAAAGAAGGCAGAAGTGGTTCTAGGCTATTTTCAAAGACCTTGAATTGACTTAGCAGATAGCTGATTTTCTGAAAAATAATAATCTAAGAGATCAAACAACAATAAAAATATAACCCACATATACATTCTACTAGATACACTAGATACATTCCACTTTGTAGTAATATGCATGATCAAAATGTATGTTACTCTCACCTAGTCTTCAAACTCTCAATACTTACAAATGTAGAGAGCAAACATTGATACCTACATTATTTTGCCATCGATGTAATACTGAAGCTCTAAAAACTAGGTACAAACAAAAATATTGGTGTCTTACAGACAGATGTACAGGTTAAATCAAAGTGTCAAAAGGATTGGTGCACTCTCAGGACCTAATATTATAATCTTTCAGAAACATTTAATTTTTTGATGTTTTATTGGCAATATTTGACTTTGTGTCTTGTAGATACATTACTTTAACCTACACTTTTTGTATTCAAATGGTTTTCTTTATATATTTTGTATTCAAATGGTTTTCTTTATATACCTTTTGTCTATCTCTGTGTCCAAATTAAGGTTTAAGCCTCTTGAATGTTATCAAATAGAACTGGGACTGGAGAAGCAGGATTGAGACGAATACATTAAAAGGGAATTGGAAAAGCCAAACGATTAGTTTCCCCTGAAGAAAGAAGAGATCTATAGAAGATGACGTGAAGACTAATATGGTAATGGCGATAGAATTAAGCAATAGAATTGATTGTTAGTTAATACTGAATTGCCTCTTTCAGAATTAGGATATTAAATATTGTCAACTATTGCAAGCATCTAATGTCAACTAGAAATTATAAGTATCTTAAAATTCAAGTGATTTATTCCCTACTTATCAGCAAGAATAGAATAGCCAAAAGGCTGTTAAAATCTCTGAGAGTCTAGGGGAATACTTCATACAAATACAAAAAAGGAACAAAAAGGAATAAAGAATGTTAACATCTTCTCAGCCTCTTAATGGTGTCTGCCCACCTGATCTTCTCTGTTAGAATCACTGTCTTCCCCTTCATCATCAATTTGCTCGAGCAGGCCCCAGTAACATCTCCATATGTCCTGTCTCATGCTAGTAGAGCCCAAGGGCATCTGCTTGCTCCAGGAACATAAAGAGCCTCAATCCATTCCGGAATGATGTCTATAATTGTTACTGGTATTTGGCATATCAAATACAACATGCGTAGCTTGCCAGGCTCTGCCGTGCAGGTAGCATACTCTTGTAGTCATCTCTAAGTTCAGCAATTATTGATGAACCGCACAGCCGCTTTCGCCATGCGAGCCGGGCTGTGATAGGCTAGTCTGCTGGGTGGAGTTTTGACGAGAGTGAAGTCCGGGAGTGGAAAATGGAGGCCCTCATGGAGTGGGGGGGTCATCTGGCTTGTTTCAAGGCTCTGCTGGGGTGGCAGGCCAGGGCTAGAACCTGCCATCCCTCCTGGGTGCCTCGTGAGTGGCTGGGCACAGGAAAAGCAAGTAGATGCTCTGCCCTATGTCTGTGAGTCTCTGTTAGAAATCTGAAGAAAATTCTCCTTTGTCACTTCCTACTCCTGGATGGTCATTGCTAAAATCTAGAAAGTTTGTCTTTACATGAATTTTGCTACCTAGGCTATTACCAAGGCCGATCTAAATTTAGTTCCTCACCACCTTTAGATAGACAATTGTGATAAGCTGATATTTCTTTGAGATCTTTTCCAAATCCATGTTTTCTGAAGTCCTCATGTTAGTCTTATTACAAGTCAAATGCTACATCTTGGATGTTTTCCAGTTCCTGTTGCATTTTTAACCATTGCATGATAGCACCTCTTAGATAGTTTATGGCTATTCCAAGTCCAGAAGTTACAAGTTCCAAATTGAATTGTTGTCATGATCTCTCTTCTTACCACTCAAACTCAGCCAAATGAAAAACATAAGTGTGTTTCCATGTCCTACACCTATTTATCATCCCATCAGTACTATCATCAATAAAACAAGGCTAGAATTTTTTTATTTCAACTCTAAAACCTACAACTTTCAAAGGAATAGTTTGTTGTTAGCAAAATAAAAATCTACTTGCTTCTCATATCTTGATATCAGGAAAGACCAAGTTCTAAAACACTACCTAAAGATAAAACATTCTCAGTCCCCAGAATAAATTTTATTAAATAATGAAATAAAATAGCTAAAAGTGAAATAAATGAATTCAACTTCAAATGAAAGGATGGACCAATTAAATCTAGCTATATAGGGATGAGTGATTCTAATCCTGTTATTTCAGCTCTATAAATTGCTTGGCTTCTGTTTGGCTACCAAACAAAATTAGTAGGAAAATGTTGTAATTCTAAAATTTTATATTATAATTGCATAGCATAAAATTATAAGAAGCAATAATTGCAAAACCAATAGAAGAAATACACAGAAACACCTTACTAGTATTATACAATTTACTCTAAATTACTGATTAAGCAAACTGTGAGTATAAGAGAAGGGAGAGAGTGTGAAAGAGAGAAAAGAAGCAGAAGCAGAAGACAAAGAAGATGAAGATGACAAAGAAGACCTCCTTACTAGTATTATACAATTTTACTCTAAATTACTGATTAAGAAAACGGTGAATGCTAGTAAGGTGTTTCTTAATTATACTTAATAATACTAGTAAGGTGTTTCTGTGTTTTTCTTCTATAATATAAATAATATATTATATAGATAATAAAATTTAAAGACGTAATCTAATAACCATTCTAAAAAATACATGTAATAACTACAGAATAGCAATTCTTTACAATTAGATGAGGAACATTTTAACAGTTTATGTTGTCACCCATAAAGAAGATACATATTAAAGATGAGAAACATTTTAACAGTTTATGAGTCACCCATAAAGAACATATTAATATTTTTAAAAAATATTTATTATACTACTGTGAGATATACAATTACAAAGCTGTTCATGATTAGGTTTCATACACACAGTGTTCCAGCACCCATCATTATGTCAGTGCACTTTTCCCACAAGCAATGTCCCCTGATTTCCTCCCCTCTCCCCCAGACTGCCTCTATGGCAGGAACTTCTCTTGCTGCTCCTCCTCCTCCTCCTCCTGTTCTCTTCTCCTTCTCCTTCTCCTCCTTTTCTTTCTCCTTCTCCTTCTCCTTCTCCTCCTCTCTCCTTCTCCTTCTCCTCCTTCTCCTTTACTTCTCCTTCTCCTTCTCCTTCTCCTTCTCCTTCTCCTTCTCCTTCTCCTTCTCCTTCTCCTTCTCCTTCTCCTTCTCCTTCTCCTTCTCCCTTCTCCTTCTCCTTCTCCTTCTCCTTCTCCTTCTCCTTCTCCTTCTCCTTCTTCTTCTTCTTCTTCTTCTTCTTCTTCTTCTTCTTCTTCTTCTTCTTCTTCTTCTTCTTCTTCTTCTTTCTGCTTCTCCTCCTTCTCCTTCTCCTTCTCCTTTCCTTCTCCTTCTATTTTTATTTTGATAACCCTTGTATGCATAAAAATATTTCAAATGTTTTAAAGGATTCATACTGATTTTCTTTTTTAGGATGAATGTGTAATAGGCTTTCAATTTTCTAAAAAAATTATATTATACCACCATGCGATATGGAATTAAAAAATGTTCATAATTGAGTTTTAGTCATACATTTTTTTTCAGCACCCATTCCTCCACCAGTGCCTATTTCCCACCACCAATGTCCCCAACTTCTCTCCCCCTACCCCAACCTGCCTCTATAGCAGGCACTATTCTTCTCTCTCTCTCTCTCTCTCTCTCTCTTACATTTGTGATTTGCCCTAAAGACATTTAGGTATTATCATGTAAATCCCTTTGTGTACATTCAATGTTCAGTTCTAGTGTGGCATTAACATTTCCCACAATTAGTAGAGCACTAGTATATATTTATATACCACAAATGAATGCAGTCATTCTATATCTGTGTTTACCTTCTAACTCATTTCACTCAGCATGATAATCTCCAGGTCCATCAATTTGCAGGTAAATTTTGTGACTTTATCTTTTCTGACAGCTGCAGAGTATTCTATTGTGTAAATGTACCAAAGTTTCTTTGACCAGTCTTCTGTTCTTGGGCATTCAGATTGTTTCCAAATTCTGGCTATTGTGAATAGTGCAATGAACATTGAAGTGCAGATAGTGTTTCTTCTGTGTTTTATTTGGGCTCTAGGGCATATTCCCAGGAGCGGTATTGCTAGGTAAAATGAGAGCTCAATATCTGGTTTTTGGAGGAATGCCCATATTGTTTTCCAATAGGACTGGACCAGTTGGCACTCCCACCAGCAATGAATGAGTGTCCCTTTCTCCTCACATTCACAACAGCACTGGCTGTTCTTGCTTTTAAAAAAATTTTTATTATACCACCGTGAAATATACAATTACAAAGGTGTTCATAGTTGGTTCTTGGTAATACAGTATACCCACACCCATCCCTCCACCAGTGCCCCATTTCCACCACAAATGTACCCTATCTCCCTGGCCTACCCCCAGGCTGCCTTAATAGCAGGTACCCCAGTTTTCTCTCTTTCTCTCTCTGTCTCTCTCTCTGTCTCTGCATCTCTCTCCCTCTTATTTTACACATTGTGGCTAGCCCTGCAAATATTTAGAGTTTATCACTTAAGTCTCTTTGTGTATATTCAATGGTGAGTCTTAATCTGCCATTACCATTTCCCACATTTAGTAAAACACTGGTATCTATTTATATCCTATTAATGAATGCAGCCATTCTATATCTGTCCTTTTCCTTCTGACTAATTTCACTCAGCATGATAGTTTCCATGTCCATACATTTGCAGGTAAATTTCATAATTTCATCTTTTCTGACAGCCTCATAGTATTCCATAGTGTAGATGAACCACAGTTTCTTTAGCCAGTCCTCTGTTCTCGGGCATTTAGGTTGTTTCCAGATTCTAGCTATAGTGAATAGCGCAGAGATCAATAAAGAAGTACAGATAGTGTTTCTGCTATGCGTTTTCCAGTCTCTCGGGTATATTCCCAGGAGTGCTATTGCTGGATCAAATGGGAGCTCAATATCTAGTTTTCGGAGGAATGCCCATATTGTTTTCCAAAAGGGCTGGACCAGTCGGCACTCCCACCAACAGTGAATCAGAATCCCTTTTTTTCCCCACATCCAAGCCAGCACCGGTTGTTCTTGCTGTTTTGGATGTGTGCCAGTCTCTGTGGTGTGAGATGGTACCTAGTTGTTGTTTTGATTTGCATCTCTCTCCTGATGATTAAAGATGAAGAGCACTTTTTCATATGCCTTTTGGCCATTCGAATTTCTTCTTTTTTGGAAGCTTCTGTTTATTTCTTCTCCCCATTTTTTGATGGGGTTGACTATTTTTTTCTTGTGCTACCAGTGCCTGATATATCCTGGATATTAACCCCTTGTCAGATGGGTATTGGGTGAATATCCTTTCCCACTCTGTGGATTGTCTTTGTATCTTGGTCACCGTTTCTTTTGAGGTGCAGAAGCTTTTCAATTTTACATAATCCCATTTGTTTATCTTTGCTTCCATTTGCTTGGTCAGTGGTGTGTCGTCTTTAAAGATACTTTTCATTTCGATGTCATAGAGCGTTTCTCCTATGTTTTCTTCGATGTACCTTATAGATTCATGTCTGATGTTGAGATCTAGAATCCATTTTGATCTGACTTTTGTGCATGGCGTTAGAAGGAGGTCTAAGTTCATTTTTTTATACATAGCTGCCCATTTTCTCAGCACCATTTGTTGAAGAGGCTTTCTTTGCTCCACTTAATATTTTTTGCTCCTTTATAGAAGATTAAGTGGTTGTATATTTGAGAATGTTTTTCATAGTCTACGGGTCTGTCTCTATACCAATACCACACTGTCTTAATTACAACTGCTCTGTAGTAGAGATTCAGGTTGGGGAAAGTGATACCTCCCATCTTCTTTTTCCCAAGGATTGCTTTAGCTATTCGTGGAGTTTTATTATTCCATACAAATTTCAGGAGTATTTGTTCAATTTCTTTGAAGAACATCATGGGTATCTTTATAGGGACCGCACTGAATCTGTATAAAGCTCTAGGGAGTATTACCATTTTGATAATGTTAATCCTTCCAATCCATGAGCAGGGAATTTGTCTCCATTTCCTCAGGTCTTTTTATTTCCTGAAGTAACGTTTTGTAGTTTTCTTTGTAGAGATCCTTTACATACTTTGTCAAACTGATTCCTAGGTATTTGATTTTCTGCGGTGCAATTGTGAATGGGATAGTTTCTTTAATGTCCCTTTCTTCTCTTTCGCTGTTTGCATATAGGAAGGCCATTGACTTTTGGGTATTGATTTTGTACCCTGCTACTCTACTATAGGAATGTATTATCTAGGAGCCTTTTGGTAGAGAGTTTCGGGTTTTCCAGATATAATATCATGTCATCTGCAAATAGTGATAACTTGGCTTCTTCCCTTCCTATCTGGATGCCCTTAATGTCTTTTTTCTTCCCTGATTGCTATGGCAAGTACTTCCAGTACTATATTGAATAGAAGTGGTGAGAGCGGGCAGCCTTGTCTTGTCCCTGATCTTAAGGGAAGGCTTTCAGTTTTTCCCCCATTGAGAATGATGCTCGCTGTGGGCTTGTAGTAGATGGCCTGGATTATCTTGAGGAAGGTTCCTTCAATCCCCATTTTTCGGAGAGCTTTCATCATGAACGGGTGTTGAATCTTGTCAAATGCCTTCTCTGCATCTATTGATATGATCATATGGTTTTTATTTTTCTTTTTGTTGATATGATGTATTATGTTGATTGACTTGCGGATGTTGAACCATGCTTGCATTCCCGGGATGAATCCCACTTGGTCATGGTGTATAATATTTTTGATGACTCTTTGGATTCTATTTGCTAGTATTTTGTTGAAGATCTTAGCATCTGTATTCTATGCTACAGACCAATCTGTAGTTTTCCTTTTTTGTGTCATCTTTGTCTGCTTTGGGTATCAGTGTGATATGTACCTCATAAAAGCTATTTGGGAGTGTTTCTGTTTCTTCAATTTGCCGGAAGAGCTTAAAAAGAATTGGGAGTAGGTCCTCTTTAAAGGTTTTGTAGAATTCACTGGTGAATCCATCTGGACCTGGGCTTTTGTGTTTGGGGAGACTTTTGATTACCGATTCTATTTCCTCGATGGAGATAGGTTTGCTGAGGTATTCCAAATCTTCTTGTTGCAGACTTGGGATGCGATAGGAATTCAGGAATTTGTCCATTTCTTCTAGGTTCTCTTGTTTCGTGGCGTAGAGGCTCTCATAATAATCTCTGATGATCTTTTGAATTTCTGTGTTTTCAGTTGTGATGTCCCCGTTTTCATTTCTGATTCTATTTATTTGGGTTCTCTCTTTTCCTTTTCTTAGAAGTCTTGCAAGTGGTTTGTCAATCTTGTTTATTTTTTCAAAGAACCAGCTTTTGGTTTCGTTGATCTTCTAGATTGTTTTTTGACATTCCATCTCATTGATTTCTGCTCTAAGTTTTATTATTTCTTTCTTTCTGCTTGGATTGGGCTCCTTTTGTTGATCACTCTAAGATCTTAAGTTGTGACGTCAGACTGTTTATGATGGCCTTTTCTTCTTTTCTGATGAATGCTTGAAGAGCTATGAACTTGCCTCTTAACACTGCTTTTTTGGGGATGAAATGCCCTGTATATGTCTACCAGCCCTCTTTCTTCCATCTCCTTTTTAGGGCCAGTATTTCCTTGGTAAGTTTCAATCTTGTTGATCTATCCAGGGTTGATAGAGCAGTGTTGAAGTCTCCAACTACATTGTGTTGCTGTCAATGTCCTCTTTGAAGTCTATTAGTAGTTCTTTTAGGTATTTTGCTGGACCCTCGTTGGGTGCATATATGTTTAATACCATGATTTCTTCCTGATATATGCATCCCTTGACTATCCCTTGAAGTGACCTTCACTGTCCCTTTTGACCTTCTTCAGCCTGAAGTCTATGTTGTCAGATACCAGTATGGCTACCCCAGTCTTTTTGGATGGGTTGTTTGAGTGAAGGATTGTTTTCCAGCCGTTTATTTTGAGCCTGTCTTTGCTCCGATTGTTCAGGTGTGTTTCTTGAAGGCAGCAGAATGTCGGATTCAATTTTTTTGATCCATTTTGCCACTCTGTGTCTCTTAACTGGTGCATTTAGACCATTGACATTGAGAGAGATTATTGTCATGGATTTTGTGCCATCTTTCTCAATAGGTTGGTTGTTCTTTGGGTTATGTCTCGTCTTATAGTAGATCTTTCAGTCCTTCTATTAAGGTTGGTTTTGATTTTACAAAGTTCCTAAGCTGTTATTTATCAAAGAAATTGTATATCTGTCCTTCAAATCTGAGTGAGAGTTTAGCCAGATAAAGAGATCTTGCTGAGGCATTCATTTCATTAAGTTTTTTTACTATATCCCATCACTTCCTACGGGCTTGGAAGGTGTCTTCTGAGAAGTCTGCTGAAAGTCGAATGGATGCTTCTTTGTATACAAATTCTTTCTTTGATCTTGCTGCCTGAAGAATTCTGTCTCTGTCTATGGCATCCATTACTTTGACTAGGATGTGTCTTGGGATCTTTCTATTGGGGTCTCTTCTTGCTGGTACGCATCGGGCTTCTTGGATCTGGATGCCTTCATCCTTTAACTTGGGGAGCTTTTCAGCCAGGATGTTTTTAACTGTTTTGATTTCCTTGGGGTTACTTTCCTGTCCCTCTGGGACTCCGATGATTCTTATGTTGTTCCGCCTGGCTTCATCCCATTGTTATCTGTTCCGTTGCTGATCCATTTTCCGGTCTTTTTCCATCTTATGTAGATCTCTGAGTGCTTTCTGCAGCTCATCTTCAGTCTCACTGATTCTCTCTTTCGCTGCTGTCATCCTACTGTTGAGAGCCCTGATTGTGTTTTTCATTACGCCTACTGAGTTTTGAAGCGATGATATTTCTATTTGCATGGTTCTCATTTCTGCTCTCATTTCCTCCCGTAGTTTATTGACTGCCTTTTCAACTGCTTCGTTTAGGCTCTCCTGTATTTTATTGGACATCTGCTCAGTTTTTTCGTTGAGCTCCTTAAACATCCTACCAATTTCTTCTCTAATTTCATTGTCAGAGAGATCATGCACATCTGTGCTCTTTTTTGAGTCTTCAGGGTCAATTCCTTCATCTGTTCTTCGAGCTGGGGATCTGGGTCGTTTCCCCATGGTGTTGTGGTGTTCAGGGATAGATTCCTCTAGTGTACTGTATCTTTTTTGTTGAGGGTATTACCTTCCCTTGGTGTTGAATTTCCTAGTTTTTGTATTAATAAGCGGCCACACTAGCAGCCACCCGCTAAGCCAGCTGCACACCCCAGGGAGGCTACCTGAGGCGGAGTCAGGCCGGTGTGAGAGTTCAAAATGACCGTTTACCTCCGATTCCACTCGGACTTCTGGGGGTTGTAGTTCCACCTTCTGCTGAGACCTGGGGCTCTACCACGACCCCAGGTGCCCGCCCGTCCAGCCGCACACCAACTCAGGAATACTTCTAAGGAATGGAACTGTCATGGAAGCTGCTGGGGTCCCCGACAGTACCAGGAAGCAAGTTCCCTTCTACCTCCGAAGCTGGAGGGGAATCTCTTCTTGCTTTTTTGGATGTGTGCCAGTCTCTGTGGCTTGAAATGATACCTCGTTGTTGTTTTGACTTGCATCTCCCTGATGATTATTGATGAATAGCACTTTTTCATATGCTTTTTGACCATTCAAATTTCTTCTTTTTTAGAAGTTTCTGTTCATTACTTGTCCCCATTTTTTTGATGGGGTGACTGTTTTCTTCTTGCAAAGTTCTACCAGTGCCTGATATATCCTGGATATTAACCACTTATCGGAAGGGTATTAAGTGAATAGTATTTCCCAGTCTGTGGGCTATCTCTATATAATGATCACCATTTCTTTTGAGATGCAGAAGCTTTTCAGTTTTATATAATGCCATTTGTTTCTATTTGCTTTGTCAGTGGTGCTTCATCTTTGAAGATGCTTTTAGATTTTTTTTGTTTTTTGGGTCACACCCGGCGATGCTCAGGGGTTACTCCTGGCTCTGCACTCAGGAATTACTCCAGGCGATGCTCGGGGGACCATATGGGATGCGAGTAGAAAAAGTATTGAACTGGGATAAGAATATTTATTCCGTATAAAATTATGAAATCAATCCATTCTGTCCAAGCTACATTGTATCTGCTCTGGAAATTCCCTCAAGGCAGGAAGTAGCTCTTTACATAAAGCTAAGTGTAGCAGGAGCCTAAGTCTCAGTAGGGTGTGTCATCCAACACTACATCTATTGATATGATCATATGGTTTTATTTTTCCTCTTATTGATGTGATGTAATGTATTATGTTGATTCACTTGCAGATGTTGAACCACCCTTGCATTCACAGGATGAATCCTACTTGGTCATGGTGTATAATCTTTTTAAGGAGTCTTTGGATTCTATTTGTTAGTATTTTGTTGAAGATCTTGCATCTATATTCATCAGGAAGATTTGTCTGTAGTTTTCCTTTATTGTGAAGTCTCTGTCTGATTTAGGTATCAGGGTGATATGTGCCTCATTGAAGCTATTTGAGAGTGTTTCTGTTTCTTCAATATCTTTGAAGAGCTTGAAAAGGTCTGGCAGTAGGTCCTCTTAAAAAAGTTTGGAAGAATTCACTGGTTAATCCATCTGGACCTGGGATTTTGTGTTTGGGTAGACTTTTGATTATTGATTTAATTTCTTTGATTGTGATAGTTTGTTCTGGTATTCCAAATCTTCTTGTTGAAGCCTTGGGAGACTGTAAGAATTTAGAATTTGTCCGTTTCTTCTAGATTCTCTTGTTTTGTGGCATAAAGACTCTCATAGTAATCTCTGATGATTTTTTGAATTTCTGTGGTTTCTTTTGTGATATCTCCTTTTCATTTCTAATTCTATTTATTTGGTTTCTCTCTTTCACTTTCTTTGTGGCCTTGCAAGTGGTTTGTCAATCTTGTTTATTTTTTCAAAGAATCGCTCTTGGTTTTATTGATCTTTCAGATTGTTTTTTGGGGATACTATCTCATTGATTTCTGCTCTAAGCTTTATTATTTCTTTTTTCCTTCCTGAGTTGGGCTCCTTTTGTTGGTCGCTTTCTAAGATCTTATGCTCTGAGGTCAGACTTTTATAATGGCCCTTTCTTCTTTCCTGATGCATGCTTGCAGAGCTATGAACTTTCCTTTTGACACTGCTTTCGCTGTATTCCACAAGTTCTGATAGTTCATGGCTTCAGTCTCATCCATTTCCAGGAATTTTTTGGATTTCCTCTTTGATTTCTTTTATGACCCACTGGTTGTTAAGCAGTCAGTTGTTTAGTTTCCAGGTGTTTGGTATGACTCTGTTTCTGTGTGTGATTAACTTCTATTTTCAGTGCATCATGATCTGAAAAAATAGTTGACACAATTTCTATCTTCTTGATTTTATGGAGGCATGTTTTGTGGCTCAGCATGTGACCGATCTTGGAGAATGTACCATGTGCATTGGAGAAAAATGCGTATTCTCCTTTTTTTGGGATGAAAATCCCTATATATATTTACCAGCCCTCTTTCTCCTAGTTCTTCCTTCAGGACCAGTATTTCCTATGTGAGTTTCACTCTTGTCATTCTATCAGAGTTGATAGAGCAGTGTTGAAGTCTCCAATTACAATTGTGTTATTGTCAATGTCTTCTTTAAAGTCTATTAGTAGTTGTTTTAAGTATTTTGCTGGCCCTCATTGGGTACGTATATGTTTAGGAGTGTAATTTCTTCCTGATATACGTATCCCTTGATTATTAAGAAATAATCTTCACTGTCTCTTCTAACCTTTTACAGCCTGAATTTTACATTGTCAGAGACTAGTATGGCCACACTGGCCTTTTCGGAGGAGTTGTTTGTGTGGAGAATGGTCTTCCAACCTTTGACTTCGAGTCTATGTTTGCTCTGATTGTTCAGACATATTCCTTATAGGCAGCAGAATGTTGGATTCAGTTTTTTATCCATTTTGCCATTCTGTGCCTCTTAATTGGTGCGTTTAGACCATTGACATTGAGAGAGATTATTGTCATAGGACTTTGTGTCACCTTTCTGTTTAAACTTGTGCTTTTGGGGTTTGTCTTATCCTACAGTAAACCTTTAAGTCCTTCTTTTAAAGTTGGTTTTGAATCTGTGAAGTTTTTTAGCTATTGCTTATCCATGAAGTGGTGTATCTGTCCTTCAAATCTGAATGTGAGTCTAGCTGGGTAAAGCATTCTTGGTGAGGCCTTCATTTCATTGAGTCTTTCACAATATCCCACCACTGTCTTTGTCTCAGAGTTTCATCTGAAAAAACTGCTGTGATTCTTAGGGATGCTCCTTTGTATATAATTTCCTTCTTTGATCTTGCAGCTTTCAGTATTTTATCTCTATCTATGGTTTTGTCATTTAAGTTAGGATGTGTCTTGGAGTATTTTTATTGTTATTTCTTTTAGCTGCTACCCTTTGGGCCTCCTGAATCTAGGAGCAAGCACTCTTTAATTCTGGGAACTTTTCAGCAATGATGGCTTTGACAATTGTTTCTTCATCCGGATTATCTTCTTGCCTTTCTGGGACCCCAATGATCCTTATGTTATTCCTTTTAACTTCATCCCTATTATCTCTTGTTGTCTGTTCATTTATTGTGTTTCTTTTTTTCCATCTTCTGTTGTTGTCTAGAGATTCTCTGCACATTGTCTTCGAGCTCCCTAATTATTTCTTCAGCTGTTGTTACTCTGCTGTGGAGGTCTTCCAGTGAGATTTTAGTTTCACTTACCACATTTTTAATATCTGTCATCTCTGCTTGCATTTTCATTTGCATTTTCCTCATTTCTACTTTTATATCCTATTCTATTTATTGACTTTGTGTTCTATTGCTTCTTTGAGCTCCTTATGCATCCTTAACAGTCTTTCCTAAATTTCTTATCAGAGAGGTTATATGACTCACAGTTATTGCTTGGCTCAACTAGGCTAGAGGCTTCATTCACTGAGCTTGGTGGAATTCTGCATTGCTTTACCATTATGAACTTTTGCAGGTTGCAAACTGAGTGAACTTGTGTGACTAGATAGTACAATTAGGGGGTGCCTAGGCTGTTTCCAGAGTTTTGTGGAAGAAAAGAAAAGAAATATTTGGTCCTATGTTCACTGAAACCTTGTAACACTATACACCAAGTAATTGTGTCTATGTGGTTTTGAATTTTGGGATATGAGACCTGAGATTGGGGGTGGCAGGGTGATTGGAGGGCAGTAGCGGGGGAGGGAGGTGACAGGTGCCCCAGTGTCAATTTGGTACACTCTGGGCCCCCTTTGTGAAGTTACTGGGCTTTGGGCTGCAGTCTGGGCGTATCCACCAGCGGAGGGGATAATCACACACCTGAGATTGGGGGTGGCAGGTGATTCAAGGGTGGCAGCAGGGGGGGAGGGTGGTGAAAGGCATCCTAGTGTCATTTCGGCTCACTCTGGGCTTTTGACCCTTTTGAGATGTTCCCAGGATTTGGGCTGGGGTCCGAAATATTAATAGTTTTTAAAGGAGTATGCTGTGAAACTAAGCATTTAATTTGGATAAAAGCTGCATGTGCACTGAAATAAAAATTCTCAAGTTAGAAAAAACCAAGGGCATACCGCTTGGCATGGCAGGAAGGTAGACCATATGCCTGTCACCCATAAAAGACATTTTTTAACTCTTACAGAGACTAGTGAGGAGGTACTCAAGCTTAAAGGTGAACAATCCAATAATGTAAACTCTTAGAGTTTAAAAGTCAATTGGGAGGCTGGCAAAGATCATATAGGGGTTAGAGTGCTTACTTGCATGCAGCTGACTATAGTTCAATCACTGCCATCACAAAAAATCTCCTGAGTGCCTTCAAAGTGATCCCAGAGCAGAGTCAGGAGTAAGCCTTCAACACCAAACAAAGTCCACTTGAATGGAGCTTCTTAGGTACTCTATTGAGGGGAGGGGTGAACTTATGGCACACTAGGGAGTGCTCAGGGATCACTGCTGATGGTGCCTGGGAGACCATATGCAACAGGTGAGGCAGGTACATTACCTCTGAACTACTTCTCCAGCCCCTGGGTTTTATTTATTTATTTATATAATGTTAATATAACACAGATATATGTTATATTAATACAACATAGCTGTAGATAGGTCTACAGCTGAATCTCAACAAAACAATGTTCATAAAAAATGAACTAGTTCCAGAGGCCCCATTCACTCTCAATGGAACAAACATCTCTGAATGCAGCAGTTATGTGTACCTAGGTCGAGAAGTCAACATGATGAATGACCTGAAACCTGAGCTGCGCAGGAGGAAGAGAGCGGTATGGAACACCTTCAAGAGCATTGAAGAAATCACTAAAAGGACAAAGAACCTCTGGCTCTGGGCACATCTCTTCGACTCCACTGTTCTCTCTGTATTAACATACGCCTCAGAGACCTGGGCCCTATGAAAGCAGGATGAGAATGCTATTCAGGTCTCCCAAAGAGGAATGGAAAGAGCTAATGCTTGGAATATCACGCCTTACTCAAATGAGAGAAGGAATCCCAAGTTCTGACCTCCATCGATGATCCAGAGTCAGGGACGCTGTCTCATTTGCCAAGGCGCCAAATATCAGATAGGCTGGGCATGTAATGCTATTTGGCGATGACCACTGAACTAGAGCTGTTACTGACTGGATCCCACTGGACGTCAAAAGATTACATGGCTGCCCACCTACAAGATGGTCAGACTTCTTTGTCAAGATCCTAAACAAACGGTTTGAGGCTCTTCATATTCCTGAAGCAACCAGATGCCATTGGGCTACTCTGGCACATGATAGGGTCAAATGGAAATGTTACTGGTGCCTGCTCGAGCAAATCAATGAACAATGGGAGGTCAAGTGATGAAGTGATGATGTTACTGTCTTATAAAAATTGGATTAATAAAAAGTGTTCATTAAAAATTTTAACTATAGTCAACCTGCATCAATCTGCACTCCATCTCTCAAAGCTCTAAACTGACAGAAAAATTTACATGCATATTGTGTATGTGCGGTATTCTAAATCGTCTCTTCTTGTCTTCAGAGCCCACACCAGCTTTTTCTCTCACTGTTATCTTTGTGAGCATCACCTACTCAATCTAAATCAGCTTCTTAGCAATCTTGTGGTCTTCATTTGCGAATAATTGATAAAACTGTCTTGCATTGTCTATAGAAAGACTCGACAGCCAATGACAGGACCTTTAAATTGACCTTTAAATTACATAAAGTGAAATTTTTATGTAACTTTAAAGACAAAGGGTAAGGCCCAGAATCTGCTTGCATATATTGATGAACACATACGAAACCATTTTTTATATCCTTAAAATCCAGTCTAATAGCTACAATTGCCTCTAATTCAATTTTATTAATTTTTTTCTTGCCTTTTGGGTCACACCTGCAATGCTCAGGGGTTTCTCCTGGCTCTGCAATCAGGAATTACTCCTGGCGGTGCTCGGGGACCATATGGGATGTCGGGGATTGAACCCGTGCCAGCATGGGCCAGCCGCGTGCAAGGCAAATGCCCCACTCGCTGGGCTATCACTCCGGAGCCTAATTTTATAAAATTTTGCTTTAGGATAGTTATTATATTATTGTTAATACTAAAAGGTATAAAAAATTTAGTGACTTGAATGAGGCAATTATATCTTAGACTAACGCTTTTCCCTGGTCATTACTTGCATGGCTTCTCAAATGGTAATTAAAGGACTGGGTGGGGTTCTATAGTGGTGTTTACTCTGATCTCTTCACAGACAACATAAGGAAAGCCTCTTCAATAAGTGGTGTTGGGAAAACTGGGCAGCGACATGTAAAAAAATGAATTTAGACCTGTGTCTAACACCATGCACAAAAATCAGATCAAAGTGGATTAAAGATCTCAATATCAGACTTGAATCCATAAAGTACATTGAAGAAAATATAGGAAAAACCCTCCATGACATTGAAGCTAAAGGCATCTTCAAAGATGAAACATCTCTAACAAAGCAACTAGAAGAAAAGATAAATATATGGGACTACATGAAACTAAAAAGCTTCTGCACCTCAAAAGAAACAGTGACTAAGATACAAAAGCAGTCCACAGAATGGGAAAGAATATTCACCCAATACTCATCTGATAAGGGGTTAATATCCAGGATATATCAGGCACTGGTAGAACTTTACAAGAAGAAAACAAACAACCCCATCAAAAAATGGGGAGAAGAAATGAACAGAAACTTCAGCAAGGAAGAAATTCGAATGGCCAAAAAACATATGAAAAAATGCTCATCATCACTAATCATCAGAGAGATGCAAATCAAAACAACAATGAGATACCACTTTACACCACAGAGACTGGCACATATTCAAAGAAACAAGAACAACAAGTGCTGGCGTGGGTGTGGGGAAAAGGGGACACTCATCCATTGTTGGTGGGAATGCCGGCTGGTACAGCCTTTCTGGAAAACAATATGGACATTCCTCCAAAGACTAGAAATTGAACTCCCATTTGACCCAGCCATACCACTCCTGGGAATCTACTCTGGGAAACCAAAAATACGCAGCGGAAACACCATCCCTACTTTTATGTTCATAGCAGCATTATTCACAATAGCCAGAATCTGGAAGCAACCCGAGTGCCCGAAAATCGATGACTGGATAAAGAAGCTTTGGTACATCTACACAATGGAATACTATGCAGCTGTTAGGAAAAATGAAGTTATAAAATTTGCCTACAAATGGATGGACATGGAGAAGATTATGTTGGAGCGAAATTAGCCAGAAGGAGAGAGACAGTTACAGAATGACTGCATTTATCTGCATAACATAAGTATATAGGTACATATTATGATACCAATATCCAAGGTCAAGTGAAACATACATCAGGAGGTCCTGTCAAAGGTGGAAATTATCACAAACGTGTGGGAGTCAGAGGCTAGGTAAGACAGAAAATGGAACAGTGCTAACAATTGTGAGGGTACTAATGCCAACCTAGAACTGAGCATTAAATAGAGGCAAAAGGATACACATGACAACCCTTTAATGTATGTTTTGTAATCCATAGTCTGGAGAGGAAGGAAAAGAGAAAGATAGAGAAATGGAAAGAAATAAAGAACCTGCCATGGAGGAGGGCTGGGGGAGGGGGGAGGGAACCGGGGACGTTGGTGGTGGGAGATGGGCACTGGTGGCGGGATGGGTGCTGCTACACTGTATGACCAAAACCCAAATATGAACTTTTTAATTGTATATCTTTGTAATTGTAAAATAAAAAAAATTAAAAAAAATAAATAAATAAAAAGAAAGAGATGAATTAAATTTTGCAGTTACTGGCATTCTTCCTTCTGGGAGAGCAGGCGAAGAGGAGTTGTAAATGCCAGTGTCCAAACATTCTTAAATGACAATGCATGAGACATGAACTTCCACACTTTCATACGATTCTAGTTCATTTTCTTTGTATGGTTATCAGCACAGGGGAAATGGTTTTACAGACTTCGAGGATAACCTCATTAGCTTGAAGAATGATACTAATTTCTATCTAAAGTTAGAGGAAGATGTAATTTATGGCTTCACATACATTTCAGGCCATGGTTTAGAGATTTTTATCAGGCTCATCCCATCTTTACTCCATCATTTTCACTTTTTTTTTTTCTACATCCTGTTTTAAATGCCTGATTCATCACAGGGGTTAGCCTGATCCTAACAAACCATCTGGCTGGGTAATGTTTCCCTTTACTTACTTTATAGCTCTTGTCCAGACTTGTATCACACTCTCACATGTTAGTCTGTCTCATAGTTCCCAAGGTAACACACAGTATAGTGGAAGGAAAGACAGAGTGCAGGCCTGTAGCAGCTCAGCTTCATGCTGCTATTGGATCCAATGGTTCAGATTGAACTTTAATATACTTCCTATCTTTAAAATTACATATGTACTTATGTAAATGATAGTGAGTAGCGTTGTTAATTGTATAATAAAATTTGACTATGTGAGATAGATTGGTAATATTGATATAGACTATAAAAGATCCACAGATAAAAAAGGTGCCATTGGACTACACTGGCACTTGATAGGGTCAAATGGAAATATTACTGCCACCCACAAGAGGAAATCCATGAACAATGGGATATCTAGTGATCTAGTGACCATATATCAGTTTAGCCTTGTGGTGTTTCTCAGTATTTTTCTGACTGTGGGACCCTACCAATCTTGTACGATTACTATGTCCCCCATTCTGTTTGCCTTGAATTTTATACATTTAGTCCTTTTTATGCTACTTCAGTTAGTTTGCTTTGTTTAGGGACACACCTGGTTCTGCTCAGGGATTCCTCCTGAGTCTGCATTCAAGGATCACTCCTGGCAGAGCTTAGTTCCATATAGGATGCCTGGCATCCAACCCAGGTTGGCCCTATGCAAGTCAAGTGCCCTATTAGCTGGAGTTGCACAGGAGGCCATATGGCCTCCGTTTGAGACATGCTGATGTAAATTCCTTAAATTGACTATTGTTGGCAAAATTGTCTAACACAAAATGTCCTTTAATTGTGAAGTAAGGAATATATCATGTAATTCATTGAACATGTACCAAAGATGAAAAACAAAAGTTTACAGTCATGATCATGTGACTGAATGGGAACTCTGGCTTATGTGGCTGTTCAACAGTTCAACACTGAGTGAGTATCCTAACAAACATCCCAAACTCAGGAAAACATTACAATTCAAGTTCAGAAATTGGCTTCTATTGAATATTGCACTGCATTTGTATAGTTGTAATGTTAAAAAAAATACCTAAGTCATCATAATCCAGGGATCTTTTATACCTAGAACCTTCTTAGAGATGAATTAAAATCACCCAGTCTCACTCACCAATATTTATGGTGATATTAGACATAGTCATAGCAATGCCCTTCCCTGTTATCTTACTTTTTTCCTCATAATTACCACTGAGAGTCAGTACAATACCTACCCTCATGAAATAGTCTATGTACCTTAGGTTCTTCTATTATTTATGTTGAGGTTTATTTGCTATTTTATGGTCTGAGTGGTATTTGTCTTAATTTGCTTTTTTAAAAAAGAGTTTCCTCTTCTTTAACAATCTTCCATTTAGTGACAAACTGTCAAATGACCTAAATAACATTAATAAATCAGCCTTTTGAAATGGAAGCTCTGGGGTAAAGCTGAAGTAGAATTTTGGTTTTGAAGAAAATTTGTAATTTATTTCAAATTAATAAATGCTCGTATAGTGCCTACTAGATATGATATTTGATAACTGTGTAAGAGAAACACAAGGCAGTTAATAGAAACCAGGATCAGAGTTTAAAATAATCAACAGGGTATTGTATACAGCTACAATTTTCTCATAACCTCTAACCAATAGTTGCTGCTTTTGAATGTCTCCAGATTATGGACTTGATTTATTTCAGCTTATTTAGTACTAGAAAGAAATACTATTACTTCTATTTTATGAATGGGAAAATTGAGATGCAGAGATTTGGGTATCTTGCAATAGGACACCTCCACCAAGTGATATAATGCAAACTTGAACTCATACTGGCTCAGCTTTAACTTTTACTTAGCCACCCCCCTCTCACTTTGATTATTATTATTATTATTATTATTATTTTGCTTTTTGGGTCACACCCGGCAATGCTCAGGGGTTTCTCCTGGCTCTGCACTCAGGAATTACTCCTGGTGGTGCTCGGGGACCATATGGGATGCCGGAGATCGAACCCAAGCCTGCATGGGTCGGCTGTGTGCAAGGCAAACTCCCTACCTGCTAGGCTATCGCTTCAGCCCCTGATTTTATGGTTTAGTGATGATGAGGTTCATAATACTTGACTTCAAACACACACTTTGTTATGGCACCAGGGATTCCAAACAGCAGTCACTGGGATCACACTTAAGCGTGTAGGGTGATACTAGAGACTGAACCCTTAGCCTCTCCACTCACCAGCCTCATACCACTGAACTATCCTGGGTGCCAGAATTTATTCTTATCATTATTAGTATTTTTGAGTACAGAATTAAAGCAAGGATTACAAACATGCAAGGTATGAGCTCACAACTGAACCACACGTCTAGCATTGTCTCTACTTTTTATAAAAATCTAAGCAATATATTTCCTGTTGTAAATGACAAGTCTGACTACACCCAGCATTATGAGGTCCACGATGACATACTTGTTTTCTTCCAAATTTGATTCATCCAAATAATTATGGATAGAAGCAAAGAACACTTAATTTTAGAAAATCAGTTGATGGCCATATGGGATTCTGCCAAGAACTAATTCTAGTTTTGAAGCTTCCTATCCTTTTCTCTGAGCCTATCTAGCCTCAAAAATACACAAACCAAACACTTTCTTTACATTTACCTTTTTAAGCTACTAAGGGCAATTGACAAATTCAGAATTTGCTATTTATTGAATATCTAAAGATATAATAATTGCTAATTTTTTCTTGGCAGGTACTATTTATGATTTATTTTCATGGAACAAATGAATTGACCAGATTGTTAAGCAGTCTTTCTTCTGTCCTACTTTAGCTACTAGTTCTTTTTGGAACAAAGTACTCTTTCCCCTAGGCCTCTTCCAAAAAATAATTGACTACAATACCACTGTAATTCCTTTAATAGGAGCTGAGAGCATAGGAACACAACAAGTAAGGTTGTGCTGCCCTGACCTGTGTCCGGAAAGAGGAGAAAGGGCTGGAAAATATTCTGGAACATACACTGCGTCTCTGTCAACCAATAATAAAAAAGAAGTTAATATGTGTGGGTGACCTGTATTTAGTCTAGGACATTTGTTTATTTGTGAATAGTAGATGGAATAAATGTTCTTTTACCATCAAAAGAATCATCATATTTTCTTCTTTAAAGAACAAGTATCTGCTTGCTGGTTATAAAGATAAAAAATTTTGTAATGCTTCCAAATCCAAACAGCTGCTGCGTAGGATCTCCTCCAAGATTGCTGTCAATCTAATAATATGTGTTAGTTCATACACCTTTGTTCAAACAAGTCAGGGTTTTTAAGTTGAATATTAGATTGGGCAAGAGTAATACAAAAACATTGGGAATCTATTAGTTTCATTGTGTTTTTTTTCACAGACGTACCTAATTATTTGCCCTTTAGGTTTATTTGACAGGAAAATAATAGTAAAAGATCCTGTACAATATATATGAAACAATAGGCATAAGCTCCCTTAGTTAACTGAATGAAAGTTTTAGTGTTAAAACTAAAAGAAATTATTAAAAGAATAATTTCTTAAATTATTAAAAGAAATGAGTAAAGTTATGGAGCTTCAATTATCAAAAGGCATTTCTGGAATAAACTAATTTAACCTCTTGATTTTCTTTTATCAAATCCATATTGAGAGGTGGTTTGTTGGTAAGCAAGCAGAATAAATTGTGCTACTATTCAAGCTTTGAAGGACTAAACTGAATTCATGTTTGATTTATGACAAGGCAGTAAAGTATTGCCAGTGATAATATCTGGTGATTTAAAGGAGCTTTTACTTCTTGATATGTCCTTTATCCCAAATTTCAAATAATAGAATTATGAAGTATAGGTCAATCAGAAGAAATTACGCTCTTCCTGAAAATTGCTACATATGGTGTTTTAATCAAACATGTTATCCTTTTGCCAACTCCTAAATTAACTTAGGATATTTTTACTGGGGAAAATGTTCAAGTAAGATTTGTTTAAATTTTCCTTTTTTGTCTATGTTATGTTAGAAGACAGAAGGTCTTAGGAAGTTTACACTATAGTAAAAAACTGTAAAATATGGAGGAAAGCTACGTAGCATGAAGACATATACATACCCCTACATTTTTCCCCTGTGGACTAGTTCTACACAAGATATACAATTTTAGGAAGAAAGAATTTGTTTTTGGCTCTAATCCTCTGTGACTTAAATTCAAGAAATTCATGACTTGAAGGAATGGTTTGATGCTCTTTGTGTTCCTGGATCGAGTAGATGCCCTTGGGCTACCAAGCGACAGGACTTTTGATGTGTTACTGGTGACCACTCAAGCAAATCGATAAACAACGGGAAGACAAGTGGTACAAGTGATTTAAGTGGTTATCTCAGTACTGAAAAAAAAAAAAAGACACCAAAATAAATAAGCTCAAGACAGTCCTGAAATGTTCCTTCTATTTAACAGAGTATACTGAAATTTAACACTATATAGAAGATGAATTTAAGAGTAGTTCAAATTGGAGACAAAAATAAAATTAAAGACCTAGGTCATTAAGGTGAGATTTCAGAAGACTTTGCACGTGGAGCTATGAAAGGAGAATTTTCATGCTGAGGACTAACAATGACATTAGTGCCCTAAGACTTTTTGAAGTAAAGGAAATTGGTGGTGGGAATGGGGCACTGGTGGAGGGACGGGAGTTGGAACACTATATGTCTGACATTAATAATAAACAACTTTGAAATTGTATATCTCATGGTGGTGTAATAAAAAATAAATAAAATTAGAAAAAGAGAAGTAAAGGAAAAACTGATGGGTGATATTAAGATGCATTGGGAGAAGTTGGAAAATGAATTTAGGGGTAGATTATGAAAGAATTTTAATCCTCTCATATGACTTCTAATTTCCTATTGGCAAGAAAAACTCATTCCGAAGCGTTTCTTCAAAGGCACTTGCTCTTTAGAATGAGTAGTACATGATTAACGGTATTGTCAACCTTGTCTTTTTTATAAGATTGAGTGAGACACTGGAGAATGCCAGTTTGTGCCATTATCAGAGGGTCATAGCTATGAAGTAGTAAATAATATTTAAAAGAACATTGTGTCACCAAGTAGAGGCTTGAGTTTATTGCTGTAACAAATTACCAAACTGAGTCTTTAAACAAAATAGACATATAGGTTTATTCTTCTATAGCCTTGTAGATCAGAAAAGTTAAATTTTTTTAACCGGGTTAAACTCATGATGAGCTTTGAATTTGACATTCAGATTGGTAGCTTATTTAACTGGGTCCTTCTGGGCTCTTTCCTAAGTCCATTTGTGATTTAACTTGGGCTTACCTGGATATTGCACAACAATCTCCATTTCAAGTTCTTTAACTTATGAGTATCTCATAAGATCCTTTTTGCCTTATAAAGCAACACTCATAGATTTCCAGTGTTGAAATTTAGTTATATTTGTGAGGTTTGGATATTATTTAGTGTTAGGAGTCTACACATTTCACAGATAATAAACATTCAGGTCCAGTTCAGTCTAAGATAACACAAAAGCTAGGTATTGGACTCTCTATATTCAGTTCCCCAGATTTCTTTTCATTCCACCATAATAATAACCTTTTTGACTCTATAAAGAATAAGTGGGATTTTCTGAGGGAGAAAATCCACCTTAGAAGCTTTAACAGAGATCTCAGTCAACTGAAAGTGGGAATGGCCACCAAGGTGGTCATTTAAACCTCAAAAGACTCTTCATCTATCCTTATGGTTAAAGGACAAAATAAATCTAATTTAAGGAAAGAATAAATTCTGCTCTTAGGACTAAACTTATTTTTTATTCAATGCAAAAATATTTGTGAAATTAATAAAAGGGTAAATGAAAGGAAAATAACTTAGAGGGTTGAAGATGGAGGAGATTTTAAAGTGAGTCAAAGGAAAACCATATATTCTTGTTTGCCCTAAATACCACCATATATGTATATATGCATGTTTTACCGGCATATAGAATCCCATATGTACATATTGTTCTGAAACTGTCTATCCCACAATAATTTCTTTTCATTAATGACTGGAGTTTTTCTTCTTTATAACAATATTCCTTCCTTCTTTATGCAAATTTTTCTTTATTGATTTGTCCTCTTAAATATCAATTTTCCTACAGGGTATCAGAATTTCTCTTTGCATATCACAGAGCCAAGTACATAATTTTTGGCAGTTTTCATCATTTTAATGGTAATCTACAGAGTACATCACACTAGTGTCATTAGTATTGTTATGTGACAAATTTCCATAAAAATTCCAATCTAATTATATATTTTAGCTAAAAGATGATCTCGAGTCTAATATAAAAGGCATATATATTATTTCTGAAACTAATAAAGTATTATGACTGGAAATCACAATGTGAAATGGAAAATGATGTAAGAAATAAAGTGAGACATTTGAATCAATTAATCTTTGACAAAGGAGTAAAAACTGCGAAATGGAACAAGGAAAGCCTCTTCAACAAGTAATGCTGGGAAAACTGGGCAGCTACATGTAAAAAAAAATGAATTCAGACCTCTGTCTATCACCATGCACAAAAAATCAGATCAAAATGGAATGAAGATCTCAATATCAGACCTGAATACATAAAGTATATCAAAGAAAATATAGGAAAAACCCTCCATGGGGCCAGAGCGATAGCCCAGTGGGTAGGGTGTTGCCTTGCACGTGGCCGCCCATGTTCGACCCGGGGTTCGATCCCCAGCATCCCATATGGTCCCCGAGCACCGCCGGGAGTAATTCCTGAGTGCAGAGCCTGGAGTAACCCCTGAGCATTGCCGGGCATGACCCAAAAAAGCAAAAAAAAAAAAAAAAAAGAAAGAAAGAAAGAAAGAAAGAAAGAAAGAAAGAAAGAAAGAAAGAAAAGAAAGAAAAACCCTCCATGACATTGAAGCTAAAGATATTTTCAGGGGCTGGAGCGATAGCAGAGTGGGTTGGGTGTTTGCCTTGCACACAGCCAACCCAGGTTCAATCCCCAGTATTCCATATGGTTCCCCAGAGCACTGCCAGGAATAATTCCTGAGTGAAGAGCCAGGAGTAACCCCAGAGCATCTCCAGGTGTGACCCAAAAAGCAAAAAAAAAAAAAAAAAAAAAAGATATATTCAAAGATGAAACACCACTAATAAAACAACTAGAAGAAAGGATAAACATATGGAAGTACATGAAACTAAAAAGTTTCTGCACCTCAAAAGAAACAATGACCAAGATACAAAAACAGTCCACAGAATAAGAAAAGAATATTCACCCAATATCCATCTGATAAGGGGTTAATGTCCAGGATATATCAGGCCCTGGTGGAACTTTACAAGGAGAAAACAGTCAACTCCATGAAGAAATGAACAGAAACTTTGACAAGGACGAAATTTGAATGTCCAATAGATATATGAAAAAAAATGCTTATCATCATTAACCATCAGAGAGATGCAAATCAAAACAATAAATGAGATATTATCTCATACCACAGAGACTGGCACATAGCCAGAAGAGTAGGAACAACAAGTGTTGGTGTGGATGCAGGGAAAAGGGGACTCTCATCCACTGTTGGTGGGAATGTCGACTAATACAGTTTTTTGGAAAACAATATGGACTATTTTCCTCCATATTGTTTTTCCAATTGGAAAATTGGAAACAATTTTCCTCCAAAGACTAGAGATTGAACTCCCATTTGACCCAGCCATACCACTCCTGGGAATATAGCCTGGGAAGCCAAATACAGAGCAGAAACATCATCCCCACATTTATGTTCATAGCAGCACTATTCATAATAGCCAGAAACTGCAAACAAGGCCGGAGCGATAGTCCAGTGGATAGGGCGTTTGCCTTGCAGCCAGCCCATGCTGGCCTGAGTTCAATCCCTGGCATCCCTTATGGTTCCCCGAGCACCGCCAGGAGTAATTCCTGAGTGCAGAGCCAAGAGAAACCCCTGAGCATAGCTGGGTGTGACAAAATAAAAAGGAACAGAATCTGGAAACAACCAGAGTGCTCGAGAATTGATGATTGGATAAAGAAAGTTTGGTACATCTAAACAATGAAATACTATGCAGCTGTTAAGAAAACTGAAGTTATGAAATTTGCCTAAAATGGATGGACATGGAGAGGATCATGTTGAGTGAAATTAGCCAGAAGGAGGGAGACAGATATAGAATGACTGCATTTATTTGCATGACATAAATGGATATATATATATATATATATATATATATATCACTTGATCACTTGAATCCAGTTATTCATCGGTTTGCTCAAGCCGGCGCCAGTAACATTTCCATTGGACCCTATCACGTGCCAATGTAGCCCAAACCGTTCCTTCAGGGTCTTGACAAGGAAGTCTGAACATCTTGTAGGTGGGCAGCCACGTGATCTTTTGACATCCCGTGGGATCCAGTCGGTAATGGTTCTAGTCCAGCGGTTGTCTCCAAATCGCATTACATGTCCAGCCCATCTGATTTTTGATGCCTTGGCAAATGAGACAGCGCCCCTGACTCTGGAACAGCGATGGAGGTCAGAACTCCATATTCCTTCTCTCACTTGAGTGAGGCATGAATCTTTCAAGCATAGCTCTTTCGATTCCTCTCTGGGAGACCCGAATAGCATTCTCATCCTGCTTTCATAGGGTCCAGGTCTCTGAGGCGTATGTTAATGCAGGGAGAACGGTGGAGTCAAAGAGATGTGCCCGGAGCTGGAGATTCTTTGTCCTTTTAGCTATTTCTTCGATGCCTTAGAAGGCATTCCATGCCGCTCTCTTCCTCCTGCACAGCTCATGTTTTAGGTCATTCATCATGTTGATTTCTCGAACTAGGGAACACATAACTGCTGCATTCAGAGATGTTTGTTCCATTGAGAGTGAATGGGGCCTCTGGAACTAGTTCATTCTTCATAAACATTGTTTTCGTTAGATTCAGCTGTAGACCTATCTTTCCACATTCTCGGTCGAAGTCAGCCAGCATTTCTGCCTCTTGGCTAATGTTTGGTGTTATTAGAATGATGTCATCAGCAAAGCAGAGGTGGTGTAGTTGCCGACCATCTATCTTCACTCCCATTCCTTCCCATTCTAATTGTTGCATGATGTTCTCGAGGGTGGCGCTGAAGAGTTTTGGTGAAATGGTATCACCCTGTTTAACCCCTCTTTTCACATTAATGATCACTTCTTTGTAGAATGATGAGATCCTGGTGGTGAATCCATAATACAGCTCACGAAGGATCTTGATGTATTGGGTTTGAACACCCTGTTTGGCTAGGGGCTTCGATGACTGCTTCAGTCTCCACAGAATCAAAGGCTTTCTGTAAATCAGAGAACGTGAGACAGAGCGGAATCTTGTACTCCCTACAAACATTGATGAGCTTGGTTACTGTGTGGATATGGTCGATTGTGCTGAATCCTTTCCAGAAGCCTGCTTGCTCGCATGGTTGTCCTTCATCTAGTGTTCTGCTAATCCTGTTCAGGATGACTCGTGTAAACAGCTTGTAGATGACAGACAACAGGCAGATGGGGCCATAGTTGCCGATGTCGTGAATGTCTCCCTTCTTGAACAGTAGAATTGTCCTGCTGGTTTTCCATTGGGAGGGCACCTTGCATTCGGACACGTAGCGTGTGAAGAGCCCAGCTAGTGTATTGATGAGTACCAATGGCATATTCTTCAGGTGTTCGGGTCTGACTTTGTCTGGGCCTGGTGCTGTTCCCTTCTTTACCGAAGAGATGGCATGTCGAATTTCAGAAGGGAGAATGTTGGGAATGACATATCCATCCTGTGGAATTGGTATGTGGGCAGGTGGATGTGGCTATCAAAGAGATTTGAGTAGAAGTCATGGATAATCTTCTCCATTGCCTTTCTGGAAGATGTGATAGATCCATCAGGACGCCGGAGGGCAGTCATCTTGGTCTTATAGTTGGCGAAGGACAGTGTGAATGCTTTTCCCGGCTTCTGCTGCATCTTCCAGTATTTCTACTCTTCTGTCTTTGAGGTCTTCTTTTATCGCTTCTCTGCACCGCTTAGCAAGCTTGGATGTTAGCATTTGGTCTCCCTGAGGCTCGTGCCTTGCCACATTGGCGAATGAGTTCAGAGTTTCTGAAGACAGGCGTCCTTTTGTGTCTTTCTCTCTCTCGGCATTCTTCACACAATCATGGAGGTGCTGAACCAGTCGGTTGTATTCTTCATCGATGTTGTCAATGGTGGTATCTTCCCATGTTGCTGCAATGGTGCCAAAGAGTTCCCAGTTGGTGGTCGTTCTGGGAGTTCTCTTCTTAAACTTTGCAGCCCTTTTCTCCCGCTACGGGAAGTAGAATTTTGCACGAAGGAGACGGTGGTCCGATTCTGTTTGGAATTTGTGGGCAACAGCTACATCGGTCAGACAAAACGGTCGATTGAAGATGATGTGGTCAATTTCATTGTGGAACTGTCCGCCAGGAGATTTCCATGTCCAACGGGAATCTCCTAATATGTATATATGTATATATATATATATATATATATATATATATATGTGTGTGTGTGTGTGTGTGTGTGTATGTATATATATATGTATATATATATGTATATGTATATTATGATACCAGGTCAGTCAAAGCATGGATCAGGAGGTCTTTTCAAAAGTGGAATCTACCACAAGAGTCTGGAAGTCATTGGTTGGGTGGGACAGAGAATGCAACAGTGTGCTAACAGTTGTTGTAAGTGTTAATACCAGTCTAGAACTGAATATTGAATACAGGCAAAAATATACATGATAACCTTTAAATGCATGTATTGCAATCCATAGTGTATAAGAGAAGGAAGAGAGAGAGATAGAAAGAGAAAGAGAAAAGAAATGAAGAACTCTCCATAGAGGCAGGCTAAGGGAGAGAGGAGGAATTGGGGACATTGGTGATGGGAAATGGGCACTGGTGGAGGGATGAGTGCTGGAACAATGTATGACCGAAACTCGGACATAAACATTTTTGTAATTGTATATCTCATGGTGGTATAATAAAATATTTTTAAAAAGTGAGACATTTGAGAGTACAGAGAATGATTTAAAATTATTAACTATAAATAAAATACTTATATAAAAACGTTTCCCTGAAACAGGTGGAAGCACTGCTGGTTGATGACACTGAAATAAGCTAAATGTCTTGTATTTTGTTTCACCCGAGAGTTATGTATGAGAAGATTCAAACTACAGGTCAATTAAACATATATAGTCAAACTGAACTAATAGAACATGCTTTATATATTTACAAAGACATATGGGTATATTTTACATTAGTGTTTTTGTATTTCATCATCCTATAGTTTCTTCGAGACTGAGAAGTGTACTGTTAGTACAATTTGTCCATTTCCTGTCAACACATTTCAGTATATAGTAGTTTGATTTGAAGTAGATGATAGTGTTAAATAAGTCTGTGAAAAAATTGTTATGCTCATATCAATGAACTTACATATTTAACTTGGAATATTTATTAACTTTTGTCAGAAAGTATATTTCAAGATTATATGGCTCTTGTTAATATAATTTATATCTTGAGCACTGTAATTTAGAAAAATACCTGAAGAACATTCTGAAAATTTCTCTGTTCCTGCCACAGGAGTTTCCCTGACCTGCTTCCACTTTGGGGCAGGCCTGACTTATTTCCTTATGCAAAAGACTCTGGATACACCACCCAGCACTTATTTCTTCCCCAATACTTATATCTTCACTGTATCACTGTATTACTGTCTTCCTATTGTTCATCGATTTGCTCGAAGTGGGCACTAGTAACATCTCCATTAGTTTGTCCTGTCACAGGCAAGTGCAACCCAAGGGCATCTACTTGTTACAGGAACAGGAGGAGCCCGAAACCATTCTTCAGGTTATGGAACTGAGGTCCATAATAGTTACGAGTCTTTGGCATAAAAGTAAATAAAACACAGTAGCTTGCCAGGCTTTACCGTGTAGGTGGTATAGTCTCAGTAGAAGGCTCTCAACCCAAGCACTTACTGATGAAACTTAAAGGGGGAAGATCAGGTTTTCTCTTGGATGGAGCTCTGAGGAACTATGGAGTCTGGATGTTGAGAATGACTAACTGCATGATGTGTGGTTTGCTCTGACTTCTTGTCAGGCTCACTGGTACCAGTTAAAACATGTCTGTAACTGTTTACTATGTATAAATGTGAAAGAAATTGGGAAGAACCTTATGCAAAATTCAGTATCCTATAGAAATATCACACGGCCACTTCGGCGCCGCCCCGCCAAGGAACTTGTGGGTCTGGCATGGGTGGGTCTCTCTCTTCCAGGGCAACTGGCATGGAGGCAGAGGAAAGGGCAGGGCCCAAAACTCCACTTCGAGTCCGGCCAGCATGGTCTCTCCCCACTCATGAGAGCAAACCCTTGAGCAATGTTGGACTCGGCCAGGGGCTGGCCGAGCCCCCTACCGAGAGGTCAGCTCCATGGGTTGCTTCCACCTGGGGCTGGCCGAGCAGCGCAGCTGTGGGTCTGAAGTGGATGGGTCTGGATTAATTCCTTCTATCTTCCCTGATCTTAAACCTAGCCTTACGTGAGTCACTTCACCCTAGTGTACTCTGACTCAGTGACCCACCCCCGGTTCAGGCCCTGTTTCTTGCCCAACCTCTCATCTCCTCTATCTGTCTACCTGCTTACTAGAGATTCAGTTTTCCCTGGCCTGGCTCCACACTGCAGCTATACTCCTCAAATATTGCTGACTACAAAGCTGAAGTTTAATGGCTGCAGAGGACTTCCTTTTATCGCCATTTTCCAAACTTTAAGATACTAGCCTGATCATCTCCCATTGCAGACGGCTGCATTTCCCCCCCTAAGAAACTAACCCACTTTTCAACTGTTGGCACCTTATAAAACTGAGCATTCTAATGAATCTCTAACTGAGTAGTAAGCACCAAGGACCAAAAATTCTTTGGATAGTTAAAAAATTAATCTACCACTTTCTAGCCCAGGAAGCAGATTGTTAAAAATTTCCCATCAATTGTATAATGAACTTAATTTGAAGAAAATATTCAATATTTTTTGTTTGGTTTGGGGCCACATCTGCCTTTACTCAGGTCTTACTTCAGGCTTGGAGCATTCTTTTTTTTTAATTTTTATTATGCCATGTGAGATATACAATTACAAGGATGTTCATAATTTGGTCTCTGCCATACAGTTTTCCAGCACCCATCCCTCCACCAGTGCTAAATTCCCACCACCCATATCCCAAACACACCCACTCTGCCACCAAACCCAGCTTGCCCTGATTGCAGGCACATTTTATTTCTCTTTATATCTCTTTGTCTCTGTCCCTGCATTTCTCTCTCCCCTTCTTTTTACACTTTGTGGCTTGCCCTACAGATATTAACGATTTATGATGTCTCTATGGGCATATTCAATAGTGAGTTCTAGTGTGACATCATAATTCCTCATTCACCATATCTTCTCCAGTTTGTTGCAACTAGAATGATAATTCAGTGTATAAATGTGAAAGATCCTGGGAAGGACCAGTTCTAAAATTCGTTATAGTCTAAGATTATCACGTGACCAGCACAGCTGTGGGTCTGGAATGTCTGTCTTCCAGCAGTTGGCTGTGGTGGCTGGGAGCTCAAGGCCACTCCCACTGACATGGAGTCTGAGGAATGAGTGGAGGGCTCCAAATTCCCGCCTCCAAGTCTGGCCAGCATGGCTGCCTGCAAGCTGAGCAATCCCGCGGAGCTATGCAGGACATGGCCAGGGGCTGGCCGAGCCTTTTACCGCCCTCCAGAACTCCAAGGACCTCTCCACATGAGGCTAGACTGTGTAGCTCTGGGTCTGGAGTGTCTGTATTCCGGCAGTTGACTGTTGTGGCTGGGAGCTCACGGCCACGTCCACTGACTTGGAGTCTGAGGAATGGGTGGAGGGGCCCAAATCCCCCGCTCTAAGTCTGGCCAGCATGGCTGTCTGCATGCTGAGCAAGCCCTAGGAGCTATGTAGGACATGGCCAGGGGCTGGCTGATGGCTTGGAGCATTTTGGGCAGTGCTCAGAAGACCCTATGGAATGCCAGGGATTGAACCTACATCATCTGGGTGCAAGACAGTTGCCCTACCTGTTATACTATCTTTCTGGCCCCACATTCAGTATTCTTTATTCCCTTACTGAGAACAGAAGTTATCATGCTGTTGATCACTCTATCGCACAGGAAAATAGTGATAGAAACTTTTCATGACCCTTTCCTGCCACCTGATATACTGTGATCTGTCACCCAGATCCGAGCTGTGATGCCTGGACCATAAGGCTCTATGTACTTGTTGTGACCTTCTTCCAACACACCTAGATGATACCTGATATTCTCTGGAAATGTATCTAATGCCAGAATTTTATAGTTCAATTGTGGTAGCTCTGAATATCCTCTAAACAGGGATGTTCTTTTGGAGGTGAATTTTTGAACCTGAAAACTATAAATTATGAAAGTTCAATTAAAATAAGTAAATTGAATCAAAGTAAGTAAATTATGTAAGAACATGTAAGTTCATATACAAGAGAAAACAGAAAGATTTTTTAATAAGTAATAGTCTTTTTAATCCTATCTTTTGTTCTAGAGGAGAGAGAGGAGAAAATCTTCATAATTTTTATACTTTCTGAAACAAACACTCTACTTGGTGGCCCATTATGTCTCCAATATCTTTTTTGGGGGTCACACCCGCGCGACACTCAGGAGTTACTCCTGACTCTTGTCTCAGGAATTAGTCCTGGAGGTGCTTGGGGATCATATGGGATGCCGGGATCGAACCCAGGTCGGTACCCAATGTGTTATCTCTCAGGCCCCTATGTTCAATAGTAAGACAAAAGGCCTTAGGGTATAAATTGAAATCCACTTTAGTTTGCCTCATTATTCTTTCTTCAAGTTTAATTTAAACATGACTTGTTTCCCCACAAAATGAAACCCATATTTTCGCTCTTGAATTTGCCTATTTAGTACATATTTTAAATTCTTTTTAAAAATGGCAGAGTATTGTCTTTAGCAAAACACGTTGTCATAATGCAAAACACGTGATCAGAAGACAAAATGCCAACTTTTAAAACTTTAATTTTAATTCATCCTCTGATTGTTTTTGCTTATGAATGCATTTCCCCAGTGCAAGTTGGTGCCACTTCCTGTCACTTGTCACTTGTTTTCCTGTTGTTCATCTATTGCTCGATAGGGCGCCAGTAACATCTCTATTCATTGGGAATGAGATCCATTATTGTTACTGTTTTAGCATATTGAATACACCACAGGTAGCTTGCCAGGCTCTGTCGTGGCTCTGGGTTCATCCTAGGAGGACCAGTCTTTCTCTATGTCAGACCATCAACCATCCAGGGCCCCACAGGGCAGAGCCCTGGGTGTAGACAAGCCTGTGTCCTGTTGGCCACTTGTAGACACAGCCAGGCACTGCAGCCACACACCTGCAACACCTCGAGGTGCAGGAGCCACTTCCAGTATGGATGCTTTTTGTAATTACGTGCACCCAAACTGATCCTCAGGAGCACCACAGTCATGCCCAGTGAAACTTTACCCAGGAAAGTGGAAATAAATATTTAGTGCTCAGGTTCTGGCTTGAACCCACACACACACTTTAGCACCAGGAATTCAACTCCAATTCAGGAAATCTTACACTTGCCGGGCATGTTCTCTACTGCTTGAGCTTCCTTTCATCTCCCTGAGATAGTTTGTGAAGCAACATGACATGGTCAATATAAATGAATTACATATAGAGAAAGAAATGTACTTTTACAATTCTTTTCAGTCATTTTGAAGTGTTAGAATTTTACAAAATATTTGACTTCTCATCTTCCTTCTATAAACAAAATATAAGACTCATGAACAAAAGAGCTTCAGCTAAAACTGTAATCATGTTCTTGAGATTTATTTGAACAATGAGTGACCTCTTATTTATGACAAATGATGCTGATGTTTGGTTTATATTGGCTTTATTCCCAATCTTGTTATGTTTGCTGCCTTACAGGTCATCTTGTGTCCACTGGGCATCTCGTATGTGAATGGTAGGAGAGACATGTGATAGAACTCAAGCCTCTGCATATCTTCAGTTGTTCTTTTTTTTGGTGTTATATGATAGTTTCTTTTTTGTAGAATCTTGTTTTATGGCCATATATTTATTATATAAACTCTAAAATAGATTAGAAATATACAGTCATTGAGATCAGAACAATGGTAAAGCAGACAGAGCATTTGCCTTGAACACAGCTGACCTGGACTTGATTCCCAAGTCTGTCAGGAGCGATCCCTGACTGCAGAGCCAGGAACAAGCCCTGAACACTGCCCACTGTGGTACACTGGGTACGAAAAAGAAGAAGAAAAGGGAAAAAAGAGAAATACATAGTTATTACATTATTTCTTTACTTTTTTTCTTTGGAATCACTCCTCTGAGGAATGATAAAGAATATGTTAAATTTCTTTTAGATTTCCTGGGAGCAACTGAATAGGAAAATTATGTAATCAACGCTTACAGAAAAAGGGAAAAAAATTCAGTTTTTATTTGCCAATCAGAATTCTGTACTTTCTGAGTGAATTACATTTGCCTGCCTTCCCCTGTTTTACAAATATGTTTAGTTTGAGTTTGAGATGAGTAAAGTAGAGGAAAATAAGTTTAAAAATCATTTTTAAGGCATGTGACAAACCAAGGTTGATTGCCAGCACCCCTAGGTTTCCCTGAGCACCAATAGGAGTTATCCTTGAGTGCAGAGCCAGGAGGAATCCCAGAGCACTGCCGGGGTGGGGTGGGGGTGTTTCCAAAGAAATAAACAAAAATATTCATTTATCAGAACACATTTCTTGTCCAACTGTGTTCTTCCAATTCACCAAAAACAAAACAAAAAAAGAAGCACATATAAATATTATAAAGACTGTGAAAATAAATGAGTTTAATCAATGCAAGTTGCAGTTATAAGGTATACTTATAAGGCAGGGAAATATTCTGAAAAAAGATTCCTTGTATTTTTAAGGCTTCATGTTGAATATTGGTGCTTGTAATAGTTCTTGGGAAGTTTTTACAGAAGCAAATTTCTAATGTTTTATGAGAAAATGCATTTTTCTATAAAATCCTAACTTCACAGCCAAGTAGGGTACATACCTTTCCACACAGCCCACCAGCATTTGATCCCAGTATCATCTGGTCCACGAGCTCCGCGGGAGTAGTGTCTCAGTGCAGAGCCAGGGAGTAAACCTTGAGCCTACCCAGGTCTGGCCCCAATACAAAACAAACAAAATACTTAGAAAAAAAACCCTAACTTAATTTTCTAAGCTGCGTTCTTCAACCATGTTATATGTGCAGACCAACACGCAGTTGTGCATACTGGTCCACAGACCAGCAGTCATAATCAAGACAGTCCAGTAGTTTTGACCTTTCTGTGTGCACTTCCAACAGACATTTTCCCACAGGCCTGAAGTTTAAGATCGTTGCTTAGTCAACTGGTGCTAGCATGAACCAGTCTGCATCTCAGGAGCCTAGCTTGTACCTACTACTCTCTCCTGTCTTCCCAACAGCCACAGCCACTGACACACATGAGTGATCCATGCAATTGTGAAGTTTCTCATAGCCACATTAACATTTTAAGTGATAATAACTGTGATAATACTCCACTTAATTAACAAAGTTATAAGAATATGAAATTAGTAAAGAAAAGAGTAATGATGTTTTTTCATTATTTTACTTGCTCATTTTTACTAGTTTGTTAGTACATCTCTAATAGGACAATTCAGTTTGGATTTGCTGCATTTAATATGTTCAAGAGCACTTGTCATTCAGAACCGTTGAACAACTTTGACCTAAACTGAAGTGACACTTCTCATCACTGCCATGCTATTTCAGTTTATCATGCTTACAATATTAATTTAAATAATCTTGTCTGATTATCTGCTTGTCTACTATCTGTCCCCAACTCAATCTTTCCTCCTACCTACTCTGAAATGAAAATTCCTAAAGGATCAGAGCCTGTTATTTGTTATATCCACAGAGCTTAGTATTTTGCCAGTTTTCAATGAATAGCTGTTAAAAATTAAATGACAAAAAATCCAGTGTACTGACAATACAGTGAATTTTTTTCCTGTTGCTTTGGCTTACACCTCCCTCACAGTATGTGTCAGATGGGTCGGTGCACAAATAACAACTATACATGGGGCCGAGCAATACCACAGTGAGTAGGACATTTGCCTTGCACACAGCTGACCCAGGTTCGATCCGCAGCATCCCATATGATCCTCCCATCACCTCCAGGAGTAATTTCTGAGTGCAGAGCCAGGAGTAACCCCTGAGCGTCACGGAATGTGACAAAAAAAGAAGCTAACAACCATACATGTGTTCATGTCCTGCTCCTTCTTCATCTGGGTCCTGTTACAATAGTTCTGCCTTGTTTGTGTCCTACTGGTTTGCTTATCTGGTGTTGTTTCATATAAAGAAAACACTTTAGAGCCATCCTTTACTCTTCAATAAACTCACTTCACATTTAGGATTTTGAAAGGTGAGCCTGTAGAGTCCCTCATTTCCTCCACTATTTATTACAGAGTATCTCAGAAGGTTGTTAGGCTATAACTTGTACTTTTTATACTTTTTAAGGCATTGCCAAGAATACCAACAACTGAGATCAGTTGTTGAGCTTGAAAAGTGCCGAGTTCTGGAGTCCTGAATTTTCATTGCTGCTTGCAAAGTGAACACAGTGGTGCCTGCCATGAAGAACGCGTATCGCCATTTAAGTCCAAATCCACTTGTATTCATTTCTTCCATTAGTAAAAGGAAAACCATGGTTGCTTATTTCCAGTTGAAAACTGCAGAGAAAATAACCATTCAGTAACTTATGCTCTGTCATAATAAAAAAGCCTTGCTACTGGTTGCACAAAGCAATGAGTATAGACTTTGTACCTAAGACTCTGTTTCAAAGGCAAAGTATCACAATAAAAACTGCTGAGGCTTAATGATCAGCTTATTGGACCATACAGATAAAAGAGCAGGCAGGATACTTTCCTTGCATGTAATCCTGGGACTGAGCACTGACAGGAGTGATCCTTGAACATAGAGCCACGAGTAAGGCCCATGCACCTCCAAAGGTGATCAAAAAAAATCAAAGAAAAAAAATTGCATCTCCTTATTCTTTTTACAATTTAAGAAGCATATGGAAAGAAGAAGGTTTTACAAGCATGTTTTAGCATTTAATTTGATTCACTACTACTCCTAGGTAAAAATACAACGAAGAGAAAGAAGATCTAGTTTGATACATCCCTTTCGCCATTTTTTTCCTGAGTTTACTTGAAATTATATTTCAAAATCAACACAGTTCTGGTTTATCTGCACAATATCAAAGAAATGTAAAGTAGAAAAACCTTGAGTATTCAAGCTGGATCTTATTCATCCATTAAAAAATTAATCGTGTTCCTATAATATATTTAAAAATAAAATGTGAACATAAAAATGGCCTTTGTTGAAAAGGAAAACTGCCTGCTATAGAGGCAGACTGGGTGAGTGGGAGGGAATTTGGGGCCATTGGTGGTGGGAATAGGGCTTTGGTGGAGGGGGATGCTGGAACAATGTATGACTGAAACCCAGTCAAGAATGTTTTTGCAATTGTGTATCGCATAGTGGTATAATAAAAATTATAAAATGACCAAAGTTGAGGAGATAGCACATGAGTCTGAGCATATGCTTTATGTGCAGTTGGTACCCCAGTTTGACCCTCAGAACCACATGCCTCCTCCCTAGCAGCTTGAGGATAGCTCAAGGGCCCACCCAAACACCAGCAGGTGAGGCTCTGGTGAGCCCCAAGCTCCCCTCAGTGGCTCTGGTGAAATAGGCATTGTAAGACTTGAGCAACATTATGTCTTAGGCTGCAACAATTCTGGTCCAGTGTGCACTTGTGTTCCCTAAGAACTGTTTGGTAACTCTGTCTTCAAAAATGAGCAAGAAAATGTACATGTCAGTGGGTGACACATTCATGAAACAGCAAGTTCTGTGATGAATTATTCAACTAAATTTTTTGGAAGCCTTGAAGAAGTACCAGTTAGTGAGAAAATTTAATAGAATCTTGGGTTCACTATTGACAGGAGGATGTACATTCAGTTAAATTCTGAATGAGGGATAGTATTTAGTGAGTAAAGGATGTTAGGGTGTTTGGGGGGCAGGGGGCAGAAGTCAGTGTGCAGAGGGGAGAAACCTGGCATAGTCAAGAAACTGGGCAGTATTCAAGGTAACTCAGGAAACCCTGAGAGGGTTCTCCCATGAGAAGTTAATGAGATGACAAACAGCTCTCTGCTCATGACAGTAGAGCTCACTGTTACCGACTGAGCACTTCCCATTCATTTGCCTGGAACATATTAGGATCCTACTTGATATAAGAAATGTTCAAAGCTTAGCAGGGGTCTGCAGAGAGAGCACAGCTGGTAATATGCTTGGTTTGCATGTGGCCAACCTGGGTTCTATGCCCGGCATCCCATATGGTCCCCTAAGCACCTCCAGGAGAAATTCCTGAGTGCAGAGACGGGACTCACCCCTGAGCATCACCAAGTATAGCCCAAAACAAGCAAACAGACACAAATTAAAAGGAGACATTGAAATCCTTACACTCAGGTCAGAGATAGGCCAACAAAGTGATCGTATGCTTTCTTCATGCAGGAGGCTTGGTTCAATTCCTGCTTTGTCATGGTGGTGGAGCATCACCAGTAGCGATTCCTGAGTACAGAGCTGCAGTAGCTCTTGAGCACTGCTGAGTGTGATTGTACTCCCCAAACAAAAAATCAGAATTCTCATATTTCTGCCTGGAATATCCTTAGGCTGGAGTCAAGTGCTGTTAAAGTAGTGAACAGAGAGGACCAGGAGGCAGGAAACCTGGTGCCTACTTGCTTTAGTACACTATCACTATCACTGTCACTATCACTATCACTATCACTATCACTATCACTATCACTATCACTATCTTCCTGTTCATCATCAATTTGCTCGAGCGGGCTCCAGTAACATCTCCATATGTCCTGTCTCATTCTAGAAGAGCCCAAGGGCATCTGCTCGCTCCAGGAACAAAAGAGCCTCAAACCATTATATTAGGTCATGGGAATGACCTAACATAATTGTTACTGGTATTTGACATATCAAATACGACACAGGCAGCTTGCCATGCTTGCTGTGCGGGTGGCATACTCTTGTAGTCACCTCTAAATCCAGCATTTATTGATGAACTGCGGGCCGCTAGCGGCCATGCGAGCCGGGCTGTGATAGGCTCGTCTGCTGGATGGAGTTCTATGACAGGGTGAAAAGTTACTCACAACTTAAAGCGCTGGCTAAAGAATTAAAAAATGTGGCTACCACAGAGGTCTGAGTTGTCAAGCTCTAATATTAGCTGAGCATTTCACAAACAAAATCAAACTCTTCGTGAGTTTATTGGGTATGGTTCAACTCACTCTAAATTAAATCAGGGATCATTTGTCTTAAGGAACCTGTGGCTGTCACATCTTGCATGATGATTAATTTTAAAAGGAGGAGAATTTTAATGGGCCTTTTCAAATTCCGGTAGCAGAAAGTAAAAGCAAATACTTTGCAGTTCTCAGTCTGAGTGCTTCTATATTGCAAAGAGCATTGGGGAGACCTGTGACAGAGAAGATCTTCAGTATGGAATTGGGTCGGACAATACAATGTAACATAACAGGCTACTAATAAGATAATGTAACTTGAGGTTGAATGAGTTAGATGAAGTTTCATCAAGCTTATGCTAAACTTCTGGCAGTTACTTTTCTAATACATGATAAATAGATACCTCTGGGGAATAGAGAATGATAGGCAAGGCTACTTATTACTACAGATTGGTCCTAGACTAACTGGTGTTAACCTCACGTTGATCACGTTTTACGAATAGTTACAGATGGAAGTCTCATGGCAGACATGAGTCAAACTTAATAATTAGTAGATGTCACCAATGCCAATCTGCTGTTTAAAAAATGGAACAAGTGAATCAACAAATTATTTAGGAGTGAAAGATTATGCCAATGTTCTATTATCAAAAACCTTGTATGGGCAACATGATCTATGTGTCATCAAGGTCTCTCAGTGTGATCATGAAAAGAAAAATGGAAGCTTTCAGCTCAAGTCTAACTATGGATGGACTGTGTTTATAAATACCATATTGTGTAGATAGACAAAGAAATCCGCAAACAGTGTTTAAAGTTATTCACTAAGGTAATGTTTCCCTGTTATTATCATCATTGTCAGTCATCATTCAAAAGCATATGGCACTGTTTTAAGTGAGACAGTTGTCAGGAAGTACATACTTTAATAACTCAAGGACATACTTTGAATATTCATGGATATAAGACAGATACAAATAAAATGTACTGTATTAATATAGAAAATCTAATGCAAGCACACATGAAACAGTGGCGTATTTTAAGTTAGTGGACCTATTTATTTATTATGGAATAAGCTGTACTTTAGGCGTATTTCAGTGCACTCCTATGGAACAGCATTTATAATTAACTCTACCATGCAATAGCATTGGAAATGTGGAATAGTTTGCATAGTAAGTAGGGGGATACCAACATAGAACTGAGCTGATACCAACATAGGGCTGATACCAACATAGAACTGAGCACTGGGGTGGGAGTAGATCTGTACGACTCAGTGGAGCTTGGTTGATATTGATTATTCATCATTCATCCCTCTATCGGTTTCCCTATTTCTTGAGAGTATTTGCTTCTCCTCTATTGTAGGCATTTTGGGTAGGTCAAAAAATTTCATATAATCTGTGTTTTCTCAGTGACAGTAAAGAGGTTTCAGGAGTAGCTTTTGGTCAGATTTATTCCTTGGGGAGAAGCTAAAGGGCGATCTAATCCTCAGGGTGACCAACACTGATTATGATTATTTCTCTTTGATTCTGATGTGGAGTGAAGAAACTTACCTTGTCTCAAGTTTTTGTCTTCATTCTTGTCCCTCTTCTAATTTTGCTTCACCAGAATTTTATTGCTCTGATGTTTGACAATTACCAGTGCTCTTAAAAGTAATGAAAATAAAAAAATAAAATAAATAAATAAATAAATAAATAAATAAATTTAATAAAATGTGTAATGTCAAGTCAAAAAAAAAGTTGATTGGTACATCTACACAATCCATTGTACTATGCAGCTGTTAGGAAAAATGAAGTTATGAAATTTGCCTATAAATGGATAGACATGGAAAGGATCATGTTGAGTGAAATTAGTCAGAAGGAAAGAGAGAGATATAGAATGACTGCATTTATTTGCATCACACACACACATAAATATATGTACATATTATGATACCAAAATCCAATGTCAGGCAAAATGTGGATCAGGTCTTACCAAAGTGGAAATCCACACAAGCGTGTGGGAGTCAGAGGTTAGGTAAGACAGAGAAGGGAACATGTGCGAATAAATGTCAAAAGGGCTGATACCAGCATAGAACTGAGCATTAAATATAGGCAAAAAAATGCACATGATGGCTTCCAAGTGTATGTAGTGCAATCCACAATGTGTAGGAAAAGGAAGGGAGAGAGAGGGAGAGAGAGTGAGAGAGAAAAGAGATAAAGAACCTACCGTTTAGGCAGGCTATGGGAGGGGGAGGGAACTGGGGACATTGGTGGTGGGAAATGGGCACTGGTGGAGGGTGGGTGCTGGAACACTATGTGACTGAAACCTCCAAACACAAACAACATTGTAATTGTATATCTCATGGTGGTATAATCACTGTCACTGTCACTGTCCTCCCGTTCATCTACGATTTGCTTGAGCGGGCACCAGTAACATCTCCATATGACCTGTCTCATGCAAGTAGAGCCCAAGGGCACCTGCTTGACCAGGAACATAAAGAGCCTCAAACCATTCCATCAAGTCATGGGAATGAGGTCTATAATTGTTACTGGTATCTGGCATATCAAATACAACACGGGAAGCTTGCCAGGCTCTGCCGTGCAGGTAGCATACTCTTGTAGTATATACTCTTGGTGGTATAATAAAATATTTTTTAAAAAGTTGAACCAGAAATGAATTTGCTGCTTGTTACAATGATGCTAACTCAAGATACGTGCATTTTCAATTTCTGGGTGCCCCTAATTATGTCCAAAAATGCAATATTTTAAGTTTTATTTAAAATAGCAGAATTATTCACAAAGGAAAAATTAGGTAAAACATTTTTATCTTAAGTAGAATAGTGTGTAAATCAAAACAGTTTTGATCTATATTTTCTTTGAAATCATTATTTATTTATGTACAAGATAAGCAGGGAGTTTGCCATAGCTATGTAACAATAGCTCCCAAATGAATTAGAACATTTTTCTTGTACTTACATTTGAGCCATCCAGAAATTTCAAATAAAACACAAAAGTTACTCCAGCTATTATGTGTAGATTAGGTGAAATCTAAAGTAGGTGATGTACAATAATTGCTCTTACCAGGTGCCATAAACTTTTCACATAGAGTGCAACAAGTCACTATTCCCATCTTGTACTTGAAGAAGCTGAAGTTTCAATAAACTAAGTGATCATTAAATAGTAACATTCTTAATGAAACACAAAACTCATCCTTATTCTCAACCTGTTTTATCCCGAGATTTTAAATGATCCTTCACGTGAATCTGCTCTTTCGGAAAGCTAGTGCTCCTTCCTCTTCTTCCTTGACCTTAACTTTTCAAGGCTGGATTTATTGTCAGCAAGTCACCAGAAGATCAGAAAATTAGCAATAAGAAAATTTAAGTCTTGTCACCTTTGACAAGGTTTGTAATGAAGAGGGTTTTGTCATTCAAAACTATGAGTTTCCTCCTTGGGAGGTTTTATGGTAGATAGATTAAGTGAAAACACAATCAGGCCTGGTTTATAAAATGATTAATATGCTTTCAGTACATTGTGTGTTTCCAAGAATGCAAAGCATTTTTACCAACCACCTGTGATTTTGTTGCGTTAGTAGATGTTTCATGAATCTGTGCTGAATCAATAGAGCCAAACTATTAAAATATTGGTTCTTATTCAACACTCTTTGGCAAATACAGAATTTTGGAGTGGAAAGGTAATTTAGTGGTGACCTAGTCCAATTTTTTAAAAGCTATTATAGTGGAGAATAGAAGACCTAATTATGCTGGGGCCCATTTATGGTCTTCAAGAGCTGGAGATTGAATGCCTCAATCTTGGAATAAGGGTCATGTTTGCCTCCAGATTTTCAGGTGAGTGCTCTCTCCACCACAATGCATTTTCTCTCTTGGGCAGTATTTTAATGCATTGAGAACAAAATTGCTAAATGTTTTTATTTTGATTTAATTTAGTTTTGTGGTTATACCCAGCAGTGCTTAGGGCATATTTCTGGCTTTGCACTCAGAGATCACTGCTGGCAGTACTGGGGGACCACATGGGATGCTAGGAATTGAACCTAGGTTGGCCACATTCAAAGCAAATGCCATGCCCACTATTCTATCTTTCTATCCCTTCTAAGAGTTTGCTTGAAAAAAAAATCAATTTTTTGCGAGGATCATTAGTCTACTAAACATATTTTTGGTATCTAGAATCTGATACCATTTATATAGGCTCTTCTAGGAGCATGAAAAGCTGATGATTAAATAAATTAGCAGAGAAAGAGATTGTGTGATGGCTGTCATTGTGGTGATGGATACAGAAGAAATAAAGGGAGCCTACCCTCTCTTGCCCCTTCCAATATTCATTAAAACTATAAGGTGTTCCTCCTCAATCTCAACTCACTAAGCTATCGCCCCTCTTCTCTGCCACCCCCTATTAAATATTCTTAAGATACTTTGATTGACAACTGACTTCAAAGTCATCCCACTCAGTTGGTAGATCTCCTACCTTCACCTCTAAAATGTACTTATTAAAATTTTCTTAAATGCATCTTATTTTTCTATACTTTCTGAAATAGGAGTTTTTTCAATTCTTAAAGGAATGCATCTCTTTTCCTTTCTTTGTATATCATGTAGCACTCAGCAATCAAGACTGAGGATGAAGGGGAAAATAGCAGGGCCCAGCTTTAAAACCCCCCAAATTTAGTTTTTTGGGAACAGGAAAATGTTCTAGACTTGAACCAGGCATCATCCAAAAGCAAACAAAAATGTCCACTGATATTCTTTTAAACATATAATGCCCATAAATATAATTAGGTGAAATGGTGGATGGAATAGGAAGTGTTTTTCTCTTTCTCTAAGATTTCTTCCAAAATGGAAGGCCCATGTACGGTATTTGCCAGTAATTGTAGGACGGATAGGGAGTGGACTGATCAGTTATAGGTTGTGTATGCTCTTTAGGTCCATGACACAAATCAGATGGCCAGATGGAGACTCCCCGGAGGGGCCACAGCTGCTCACTTGTTGCTGCACTGTCAGTATGTAGACTGGGACATGTACTCCGGCTTTCCCTGGGTTTTCCCACTTACACTTGAATTCATGGACAGTTGTTTGGTTATTTTGCCTCTTCCGCCCCTCAACCAGCACACAAGAGCTATCAGCAGTCAAAAGGCACTCACTTGCCCCCTTAGAAGAATTGTCTCTGGTGTCCAGCTGAGACCCTGAGAAGCTAGATTTGGAATTGTGAGTGATGACTTTTGTTAACATCCTTTTGAACAGCACTCGCTAGAGACTAAAGACAGATGGCCAGCCAAACTAGCACCATGAGCAAAAGTTCGGTTTTTTGACCACTGAATTCCAGGGTATATGCTTCGCCAAGAATTCTGAATTTTCTGTGGGAATATACTTATTTCTTATAGTCTCCCAATGACTCAACTTTAAAGAATAAATCCTAGAGGAGCAGCTTCAAATTCTCAAAATCTGCCACGGAGTAGAGGGGGTGGAGATGGACAGGGAGGGCAGGAAGGAAGACACAGTGTCATGCTAATATATGCAATGTTAATTGCTTTGCATCCTTAAGTGTTTTCTTTTTCTCACTGAATGTCACACTAACAGGAATGGGTATCATGTTCCAGATGTTCAGGAACTTGTCCTTGTTCATTTGGTGAGCAGCACTTACAGATGATTGCTACATCCAAGCTGTATTTATTTACCCCATTTCATTCCACTTACTTCAATAAGCAAATATTCTTTTCTCAGTACAAAAATACTTCTTGGTTAAATGTATATAGGTACCATCTCCCGATTGAATTTGTGGCTTATTGGCAGGAAATAAGCAGATATGCTCTGATTCTTGCAAACAAATATTCCAGAAATAAATGCTGGTTAATATAAAAAATAAAGTGGTTTCAAGAATGCTGTAAGTCCTTTCCATCTTGTAATCTTTTCCTTTAATTTTCCTACTTAAAAAATTATTAAGTTAGTACTTCCTCATTTACAAGGAAATGAAACAGTCGTCTCTCCTGGTCTCTCCCCATTTTACTTATCCCTACTAATTGATGTTAGTAGGCAGGCTGTCTTCCATACCGATTTCTGACCGTATCCAAGCATATTCAAATATATGGAAATATGTATTTCCCTTCACTTTTTATCTTTAAAGTAAAAATAACATTATCCTATATCTAGTATTTTAGAGCTTTCTTTTGAAAGAGTTGGCCACCTGATGGGGTGACTGACTGGGAGCCTCGGATGCCGCACCTATCAAGGAAAACTCTGAGAGACCGATTCCTATGCAAAAGCAAGGTTTTTATTAATATTCGAGTATACCCGATCTCATAGCATGACCACTAGCAGTCAACAGCTAAGAGCCGCGAGGTCTTCCAGGGAGGATCTTTTAAGGATAATTCCCGCTGCTACAGAAAAGCCCACGCATAACCATCCAATAGATTTAAAGCATTACATCAAGGTCTAGCGCAGGCAGCCAATCGCTTTATAAAAAGTTAACTATCATCTACCAATCAGGTCACACTCAATAATTCTTTCTATATTTGGTGCGGCTAGATACACGTATGGGATTATAGGTCAGCAATGGCTATGCTGCGTATGTACAGGAATGCAATTCAGGCGATTCAAGCCAGATAGCAGGTTCTGGGTGGGGGTCTGGGTCTCACAACCTCTAACAGGATTTTGTTCTGGGCCTTTTGTAGATAACAGGATGAAAAGGTTACTTCAAGATGAAAAGGTCACTCAGGCCCTAAATTGGTAACTTTCCATGAGTAGGCCTGCCCTGGTTGGTGAAGGGGGTAGCTGCTCTCTTTCACTTTTTTCACTAAATTGTATGTCACAGATATCTACCTTAGCTAGTGTGGACATAAAGCTCATTTACTAGCCCAATCTAATCAGCATATCATAATTTACTCAATTGTTACCATATTAATGAATGTTTAGTTTCTTGTCTTCAAACAAACTTCCTATAGAATCTTTATGCTGTGGAGCTTCTTGTATATCCACTTCTACTTTCATAAATTGTGTCTAAAATGGTATCATTTACTTTGTGGGCAAACACTTCCAAAGTTATGAGGGACTTTTTCCTATGAATTAATGAGCTGTTTAATATATTCCTGTATCCCATAATTAAAGATAAGACATGAGACTTCTGTACAGTGTTATGTTTTTAGATAATGTGTAGCATGTAGAGAATATATTAACCCCACAATAGAAAGTTTGCAAATAATTTTGCACATTGTGAAACAATCAAATATATAATAACATCTATATTTTAATGTATGATTTCTATTGTTTTACTTTCAACAACAAAAGTTTATAAAAGTTGCTTTTTAATTTTCTAACTTTTAGAATATAATCTATATGAATATAAAGACAGACTATTCCTCAATGTATCCCTAGCATGTTTCATGACAATGCACATAGCATACACATTATAAATGTGAATTGAATGAATGAAAGTCTATTCTTCAGTCTACACTTTTAATATCATTCTATTTGTTAAGAAAATAAAAGGTCAGTTTCTAACTCATGTTTCTTTTTCATGTAATTCAGATTACTTTTTTATGAAGGTCCCTTTTTGTGAACAAGGGACTAAGTTCCTTGAGGCCTGTTAACATCTATGTCAGTGAGCTCCTAGAAGTCTTCTGGGGACCAATTATGAGCTTTCTAAGAACAGAAATACATGCATCAACTAAAAAATACAAGCTCATGGACAAGGTCAAAAGGTGATTTAGAAATTGAATATCTAAAGACATTATCCTGGAGTCATAAATATAGGCCTCTGTTGGTTAAATGAATCAATATTTGGTGGAGCACTATTTTATCCTGAGAAAGCAATGTAATGTAAAAGAATGATTGGATTACAGGGAAATGAAATATCAGAGAGTATAATCACATGTTAAAAAAACAGAAATGACTTTTATATATGCATAGAATTAGAGGCTAGGAACCGAAATGTTAACAGCATGTAAGTACATTTAAAAATCATCTTCTCTTTGCTTATTTTTTTTTTCAAAATTTTCTGAAAGAAAAACAAAAATGGAAGAATCTTTCTATGAATATTAAATAACTGCTATTTACTCTCTTATCAAATCGTGGCAGTTGTTTTCCTTTAACAGCAACTTTTTAGGTAAGCACAATAATATAAGTTCCCAAAGCTGGGAGAACTAGTAGGCAAGATTCTCATTATAAAGGAAATGAAAACTAGGCCAGGTAAATTTCCTGTCCCTGAGACAGTTGATAATTTTGATTTACCTGGCTATTATGCTGACGAAGTTCTAGTTTCAGAGAAAAAGCTTGATTATAAGAATTTTTGACAAATTTAAAGAAATTTCCTTCACAAAGTTGACAACTTTTCTGTAGAAATATCTTCCATTGCTTGGGTATATCTCACTGGTACAAAGGAGTAGCTGTGAATTATAGAAATATCCAAAACATTCATGTCTGAAATAAGTGAAAGAAACACATTTTGCACTTTGAAAATTACCCATATCTTAAATGGGGAGTCTTATTTTCAGCATCTTCCGTAGGACCAGCCACTGATTTGTTTATTGATAGCTTCATATCGCTTCATATCTTATATTCTGCACTACCTTTGAAAGTAAATAAACGTTTAGCTGTTCCTTGTTGCACCTGGTCATTACAAGCTGTGAAACATTATATTCTGGAAATTCTGGTTTGGTGTAAAATGTCAGATCAGTCTTAAATGGTGAAACTTAATTGGAAATAGCAGGAAATCAGCTGAAAAATGACTTTGGACTTTAGAAAATCTTGCTTAGGGGAACATACAGAATCAGTGACTTGGGAAAATCCATATCTCTTGCAAAATCCCGACACACATGAAATGTTTCCAAGAAATATTTTCTAACTATATAGATAAATTTCTTTTATACCAAAGCCCAGATATAAAATCTTATCACAATCACATTTCTCTTTATCTCTCTTGGTCTATGCCCTTTGAGCAAATGACCTAAAAGAAAGCTATTTCTACAGGTGTGTTTACAGTTCTATGTTAAGACAATTCTCAAGTTTACATTGATCTCTAGAAATATGTCTCCAAATTTTATTACTAGGATTTTCTACCATTATTTATGTCAGCAACATAAAAATGAATAAAGAAATTTTCACACAACACATGTGTGCATGCTGACTTTTGCAGTAAAACAGTTCTCCAAAAATATAATTCTTGCAAAAGGTTCAGGCTGCCATAACGTAAAACACACATAAAATGGCTTTAACTGGCATCCCTAGAATATGTATCATTCTAGAAATGTGCAATAGCCTATCATTTATTTTGGAATTTTTTTTTTGTAATGTCTGAACTCACTAAAATAATTCTCTTTGTTCTTCTCTTCCTCTACATCTATTTTAAAGTACCAATAAATAGAGCTAGACCTAAAGAGGGTGTTAGAGAGGGCAAGCAAAAGAGACCTGGCTATTATTAAACATCTATTGTATGCCAGGATAACACTAGACATTTTACATGTATTTACTTTAATTCACACAAAGCCCTTACCAAGTGGATATTATTAACACTTCATGCATTTAGAAACATATTCAGATAGGATAAAACTTGTGCACCTCCAACAAGTAATAAATGACTGAGCTGGGTCAGGATTCAAATAAACAAAAAAGGTTGTATTTAAAGGTGGTAGGAGTAGGGAAGGTGGGATTTGGGTCTCATCTCCTGTGCTCAGGAAATACTCACTGGGAGACCATATGCAGTGCAGGAGATCAAAACAGTATCCCCCAAATGCAAAGCAAATGTATTAACCCTTGTACTATCTCTTTGACCCCAGGACTCAATTTTTTTTTTCTTAAACCTTGAAGTGTTCACCACCCCATTGGTCAGGAGTGCAGAATCGTTCCTACTTCCTAATCCTTCTTGAAGGATTGATCATTGGTACTGAAAGACTACTGGTAATAGTTATTTATCCCCTAACGATTTTCTCTAGCTTTCTTTCATTGGCTGGTGGTGCTCAATTTTGAGCAAGAGGCCCCCAGAAGCTTGAGCAATAAAAGTACTGTGATGTCTAGACGACTTGGACTTACTCAATACTTCTCTGGGTCCAACATCCCTATTTAGTCTCTTCCTCTTCTCATTTTCAGGTCCTAGTCTGTGTCTTGTGTCTTTGGACAAGGAACAGGTGACTGTCCATGCTTCCACAAGATGACTATTCACAGCATTGGTGCTGGTTGGTCTCACAGTGTAAAGTACATTTTTATGCTCCAATGATCAGCAAGCACTTGAGTTTTGTACACAGAGGTGAAAGAACTTTCTGATAGGAGATAGCATGATGTTGATATCTCCTTTATCTTGTTTGTTTTATTTGTGTTAACAGATGTCCTGGATTTAAATATCTTCTTTACTTTTCAATTACACTTCAGAATGGTTGACACTGTTTCTATAATCTAAAATTAATTCAGATGAGGTGTCAAGAAGAAGTTGAATTATTCTTTTATTACCTCTCCCCAGCTCTTGCAAGTGTGTTATGAGATTTGATTCATCTGTTTACTTTGGAGAGTCAAGAAGGTGAAACTTACTGATATGTTCATTTGACATCAGAAAAAATTATAACATCTTTCTGATATTAATAAACCTGGCTTTCAAGGCTCATGACATAAGACAATGGATATAGGATCTATTTAATAATTTATCATCCTGCCCCTTGAGTTTTTGCAGGTGTGGCTGTGGTGCCCGGCTGTGTCGGCAGGTAGCAGACAGGAGACAGGCTGTTCTACACCTAGGGCTCTGCCCGTGGGCCCTAGATGATTGATGGTCTGACATAGACAAAAGACTGGGTCCCCTTGGATGAACCCAGAGTCACAGCAGAGTCTGGCAAGCTACCCTGGTGTATTCAATATGCCAAAAACAGTAACAATAATGGATCTCATTCCCAGTGAATGAAGACGTTACTGGTGCCCACATGAGCAAATCGATGAACAACAGAAAGACAAGTGAAGTGATACAATCTTTCTCCAGGAGGGTCAAACTGTCTATTTCCGTGTTCATCCTTCTACAGTATGAAAAGTATGAATCATATTCATCTATCGAATCATATTTATGCATGAAGATTGTAAGCTTAATATATCCACCATACCCTATTCTTGCTTCATATTATTCACTTTATCGTATCTCTGACCAATTCTCTGAAGTCACAAAAATGCTTTCCAGGGCCATAGTGTTAGTACAGTGGGTGGCACATTTGACTTTCATGCAGCCCTATGAAGATTTGATCCCAAGCACCACGTATGATATCCCAGAACACCGCCAGGGGTAGCTCCTGGTTCTGAGCCAGGAGTGGCCACTAAGCATTGCCACCTGTGGCCCCCAAAACAAAACATATAAGTTAACAAAAAAAAATTAAAACATACTGTCCAGATAAATCATTTTTCCAGGTTGTTAAATACTAGTCCTTTTAGTTTGTGACTAAATTTAATTATTCTTCTATTACTAGAAATTATATTTATTTTCAATTTTTCTTTGATATAAAATCCTTCAAAAATTTTTGTACCTATGTTTCTGAATATTTTAATTTCTGTGTGTTGAATATATGGTACTTTTCTGCAAATGCAGACTCTCTAAGAAAATTTTTAAACATTCTCAAAATCTGTTTGTGCCTTTTAATTTTCCCATCTATTTTGCTTTCCTCATTTTTCTCCCCTGTTTTGACATTTCTGTTGACCCTGTATCTCAGCACAAGACTCAGCTCCTGTAGAAAGCTCAGCTTCTTTATGCTAACCATTCACTTCAGTAACTTCCTCAAAATAAGTATTGCAGATCCATGAAAACGATGTGTCTTTTATCTGACCTACTAAATATTGCAAGTTAGATGATGCTACTTTTATCATATTAATTATTCACAGGTCTTTGTGTAGCCCAGAACATACTAGAAAGATTTTGTGGTAAATCATAGATAGAATTTTCTTATTTTTTTTGTAACGTAAGTGTCATGACTTTTCTTCAGATTAGACTGATTAAACAAAGCATACATAATTATTTTTAAATATTTACTCAGGGCTCATCAACAATGTTGTAGATTTGATATATTGTTCCATATATCAACTGAAATGTCAGTACATTTAAGCACAATGTCAACTTATTTCTTTGGCCTGGAATTTCTCTCTCCTTGTATTTTTTGGCCTGGTAAAAGGAATTCAGATAATATTTGTATTGGGAATATACTTACACAACTCTACCAGTTGCAAGGTTACTATAAAAACATGGGTATTTGGTTTCATACTAAGAAAATAAGTCCTCTCATTTATTTCATGCATACACAATGTCCTGAACAACTATTATGATTAATTAATTTTTCCGTGTTGATGTAGAAAGTTTTACTAGCTCTTTGAAAACCAGCTCGAACTGGTGTGTAGTCTAATCACATTCAGAGAACAGTCAAGTGAAATGGAAAAAAACATGCATTTAAAACCTCTCATAAGGGACAATGATATATTTTCTAAAGGTATTTCAGCCTAATTAATAAACTCACTATTTATCCATAAAGGAATATTATTTTCTATAAAAATATTTGAATATTAATTGTACTGTATTTGTATATATCACTTATAATATAAACAGTAAATAACTCTCTTTGAACTCTTTATGAAGATCCAGCTATGTTTGTTTTTTTTTTTGGGCTGGGGCTATTCCACTATCATTAAGGAGACCCTAAATATGCAAAGCTTGTCTTTTCACTCAGTTTAAACCCTTGATCCTTTTGCAGTGGTGAATGATAAGGAGTAACTTACTTGGATTTCAGAATAATTAACACTTCCTTTTTCAAGAACCTATTATGTGTGCTAATATTTTATATTTGCATTTAATTCTCATTACCATCTTGCAAACTATTTGACAGATGGTAAAACAGGCTTAAAGAGACTAAGTCTCTTGCTCATACAGCTAGTTCTTGGCAATTGGGATATTCAAACCCAGCTCTTAACTCCAGAGCTTGGTCTTTTCCATTGTTGGCTGCGCTAAAATTTTTTATGCATCTGTTTATGCTATTGGTATATGAGACACAACAGAAGAAAATTCAGATACAAAGAGAATTTAGAGCTCATTAATAAACCAACACTGAAGATGGAGAATAGCCTGAACAGAAGGAAAGTTCAGTTTTTCTTACATGGGTGTCTTTTCAGCATGCTTGATCTATGAAACATACAAAACAGAAACTACATGGAAGTTTAAAATAGCAAAGCATTAATATTCACTTACACATGCATCATTGGCCACCATGGCAAGCACATTTGTCTTATGTGACACAATTATTGCAACAAGGACAATAAATAAAATATATCTGTTTTTAAACTTAGACTGTCTAAAATTCATCTGTGGTGTTTAGGATAGGAATGATGGGGAGAGGGGATGTGTCCTCATAGGTTGAATGACAGCAGAATGATAGACATTCAAAAACCACTTATTTAGCCCCTGACTTTAAAATTTGGGCAAATTGCTCACTTTTATATACTTTTTAAATAGTTTGGTAAAGTCTTACAAAGAATGTTTTAAATATTGCTCTCCATCATAAACTTGTTAATTTTGGTAGGTCTTGAATTTCTGTTATCTACAAGAGATACATACTGTATTCCCTAAAGAAGTCAAAATGAGCTAGAATGTTGGAAGTTTCTCTAAGACACTGTTACTCTCTCTGAGCCAAGTACAGGGTCAAGCAATTCAATTTCACAAAGTACCCCTTTGAGGTACTTAACATTATTGCAGTAAATTTTCAAATGACAAAACTAAACCTGAAGAAAATGAAACAACTTTCCCAATACCTAGAAGAAAAACAATAGAGTCATGAATCAAACTGGTTCCTTAAGCACTTAGGCTATTCAGCTTAGAGACAAGCCACTGAAGGATGCCATAGTGTGTTCAAAACTACAGAAGGCCTCAAAGTGAGACTTTATAAAATCAATATAAACTTAAGCATATGCTGATAGCCTAATATGTCAATGCAAGAAATGGAAAGCAACTGAGATTCAGGTCTGAGGATCTAAAGATCCAGAGAGATTAGAAATCCTCACAAGGAATCATTTCCCTACACAGATTCAGAGGAGGAGGTGCAAAATAATAGTAATAATAATAAAAAATAATAATAATAAAATAATAACATAATAATAATTAATAATAATCCCTTGGTGAAAAATTACTTTAGACTTCATGAAAGGTCATTTTGTGAAAGAGAATGACTGTTGTTCACTGTTCTTGCTTTTGGGTTCACGCCTTGGGTTTAAATAATTCTTGGCTTTGGCTTCCGGCATAAGCAGAACTAAGCGGCAAAGGTTCTTTACCCCAGCATGAATGGTTCCCACATACTGTGCGGCTTATGTGGACACATCCATGTGAAGCTGCAGCCTTTAAAAAAAAAATATTCTCTTACAAGTCCTTGGCTTTCCTTGCCCAGCCCCTGGGTGGCACTGTTTGATTCTCAAGGCAAAATGCTTTGCATCATAAGGAATCTCAGCTGAGATAGAACACCCTCATTTATAAGCTATTCACAAGGTTATAATTGGACGTGGTATAGCAGTCACCCTGCCTCAAATATCCCCGACCTGTGTTTTTCTCCCTGCTCTTCCTATTTTTCAGATCAGAGGGAAAGTTAGAGAAGATGGCGATTAGGTTGTGGGTTTTATTTGAATTGAATTGGGGTGCTTTGCATTATATAGCACACAGTGTTTGCAAAAAAGAAAAAAGAAAATAAGGTAGAAGAAAAGGTATGATCAATCTTGCCTATCTTTCTGTTGTTCCTGTGTATTTTCAAACTAATTTAAGAATTACTTATTGAGGTTATTTTACTTTATTTTGTTTTAATTTTTTGTTATTTGTTTCAGTTTGATTAATTTTATTCTCTTGTTTGTTTTTCCTTAAAGATACACTGCAAAAAAGAAAACATTTTAGTGTTGTATGTTGGGAGAACATAAAAAACTGAGAAAGAGTGGTCTAAAGTCTCATCCTGATTGTCAAGTCAGTGAGATCCTGCATGAATCATATGATAAACTTATCAATTTTAAGGTTTGGAGACATATCAATGCTTCCTTAGTATTTCTGCCTATCACAATCAACTCATAGCATTTAAGAAAACAGATGCCCTGACATAAAATACAGGGAAATGTTTAGGGGTGGGTGATGGAGCTTTTGTATACTTTGATACTTATGATGGTATAACACTGTATATTTGTCAAAATCAGAGCAAACCACTGAAAGGTTAAACTAATATAAAAATATTGATCTTAAATTAATTTTAAAATCCAAAATACTGTATAATTAAAACATATCTCTCTTTACCACCACCTCCAATCTAACTACCCAATTAAGGTTATTAATTGCTTTAACCATCTCTGTACTTCTGGTATAGTGGGAATGAGGCAAAAAAAATTAAACGTATTCCCATCTTTGATTCTGGTATTTATCATCTCTGGCCATAAAGTGAAGAGTGGGCTGAGTCAGCGGCGTGGTGCCTACCACACAGCACGTATGGACAGGCCACTTAAGTCATGTGGGAAACAAAGAGAAAACATGTGCCTGAGTGTCCAGTCTGATATCCAATTAGCCAAACTTCAACAACCACACAAAAACATGCCTGCCTGGAGGCAGGCCGCGGGATAAGGGAAACCTTGTGGCACTTGTGGACACTGATGGGGGATTGTGCTGGAACATTCTACGTCCAAAACTCAACCATGAATAACTCTGTAGGTCATAGGGCTTTCACAAAATAAACCTTAATAAAAGAAAAATATCCTTTGGATATGAAAAGCAGAGTATCTTTTAATGACCACTGAGCAGAAAATGTGAGAGAAAGTAAAATTTCGACCACATATTGGAAACCAGTATAGAAACTAGAAGATGATGAAGACAAAATTGTGTCTTAATGAAGTTGGTTCTGATCATTAAAAAGAATCATGTTTTTAATGTTTTATGTCTTATATCAATCACAGGAGAGCATATAGAGTCAAGCCAAAAATAGATTCACTATAATTATGTGAATTTTAACAGAGAAAAGAATGGATCGTTCCTTTCTGACAAACATTTTCAAACTTCTAATTCCCAGAAGGTTCCAGTCTAACATTAATAAAGATCTTTGAGAACCTCATATTTAAAAGTATTTGCTGACAACATAATATGATTGATTTCATATAGAAAATGGCATATTGGAATATTTTACTTTATTTGAACTTTATGAAAAATATGCAATAAGTATGTTTTGGAGAATCTCAGACAGAAGTTTCATAGGTTTATTCTCTTTACACTGAGAGATTAGATGACTACATTTTCTTATGGTAGACACAATCCCTGGTTTATAGTTGTTGAAACCATGATCCACACCAATGCTAGCTTGATTGAGAATACCCACACATTAAGACCAAGATAGTTCTCTGAATAAACCAGGTCACAGAGGAAATAAATTTCAGTTGTGATGAGAAAACAAGTCATGGGAGAACCAGAATTAAGATAGATGCACTAACACCAATAAATATAGTAAAATCAGGGGCTGGAGTGATAGTACAGAGAGAAGGCATTTGCCTTGAATGCAGCCTACCCACATTCAGTTCCCGGCAACCCATATTGTTCCCTGTGCACCAACAGGCATAACCCCTCAGGGCAGAACTAGGAGTAACCCCTAAGCATTGTTCGGTGTGGTCCAAAAACCAATAATAATAATCATCATAATAATAAAAGCATCAATGACAGATGCCAACACAAAATTTTTTCTTGTTGCTGAATACTGGGATTATCCTATAAAGTGGACAACATCAAACATACTGATTATAAAATGTAGAAAATAAGACTCAGGTGTGATCACTCTTTTAGTTTAGACAGCTATTCCATGGCAGAACTGGGGAAACCCTGGATATGGCAATTCTCAGGATGGTTGACAAAATCTCTACAGGAATTTTTCTGCCTCATAGGAAGATCAAGAGACAACTGAAGTGGGTATAGAAGAAGTGAACAGAAGACAGAGCCAAAAGGTGTGAGAGAAAGAATGAAAACTCTCTGGGGTCCCAACTTCTAGGTTGTACATGAGCTTGTGGTACTTATGGGAACTTTATATCTAAAGTAGACCTCTGATACTTCTCTCTGCTTTTACATTTGGTGAATTTCTGCTCTTTTAAGTCAAATAATGCTAAACTAGAAATAAATGCCCAAATGAAGATACAAAAGGTAAGGATGAGGAAACATTTCTTATGAAGGAGTTAGAGCAGATAGAATTATCTAGCCTCTCTCTGGCTAAGATAGTATTGGTTGGCTTCCTCAGGCTGAGAAAGATGAATGTCTGTAGTTCTTTAACAAAGCATCTTATCCAGGAAAACTCTCCAAGAGGTTGTTAATTGTCCAAGTAATCTTGGAATGCCTAAGTAATATACAACTATTGAATGAGCTTCTTTATATATTTTCTTTTAGGATCTTTGCCCAATTTCTTCCATGGTATTCCTTCTCCATGTTTTAAAAAAGTTTTTACTCGTCTGTAATCACCTTTACCTTCTACAAGTTATCATTTATAAGGAAGCATTCTATAATAGTATGATTTAAAATAGGAACTATATTGTTGATCTTCGCCCTGTTTCTTCCCAGAGCTTCCAGAGCCTTGAAATTTCCTAGGTGATGAGAACAGTAAATGTCTTGTGTGATGCTAATGAGGGAAATTCTGGAAAGTAAGTACACAAAATGGCAGGTTGCCAGGGGAACCCTTGTGATCAGAAGATTGGATCTTTCAGCCCAACCCCCTGATTCAGAGAGAAGAAAGAAGGCTGGAGGTTGAATCAATCATCAACAATCAATTATTGAACCTGCCATACTTTCCCACTGAGGCAGCCAAAACAAAAACATGACAAGAGCAGAGTTCATGGAACTTCTAAATTGGATAACGCATATAGATGCAAGTGTGCAAGCTTCACCCTCTTTTCCATACGTTGCCTATGCTTCTGTTCTTGAGTTCTACTCTTTTTTTTATATACAGCTAATAATCTAGTAAGTCAAATGTTACTGTGAATATTTCGATCCATTTGAACAAGTCAGTTGAACCACAAGGAGGGATTGATGTAATCCCCAGTAAGGTGACAACTTGGGCCCATAATGTATCCGAACAGGGAGGGGGAATGCAGTCTTGCGGACTGAGCCCGATACCTTTGGAATCTAATAGTCTCCTTAGGTAGATTGTGTCAGAGTTGAGTTGAGTTGTAAAAATGCACACATTGTAATTGGATTAGGGTTTCCACTCTCCTCAAGAGCAAAAGTTGAGCTCCTAAACAATGTGCTTGAGTCCTCGGTGTACTTTAGAGAGGAAGCTGTCCTATTGTAGAAAAAAGAATGAGCTGGCAAGATCCCTTAGTCTCTTGGGCTTGCCAGGGTGGATCAGCTAAAAGGATTATCCAGGAACTCTGGATCAGGCACACTTGGAGAGAAGTTCTCTGTCTGACAGGCTCTGGCAGCTGCAGGAGCAAGTCCAGATGCTAAGGACAGTCACTCCACCAATTTCAGAGCTGTGGTCTTATAAATGTCAGCTCTTTTTTTTTTTCAAGTTTTTAGTACCTGGAGAAATGGCTCAGTTTTATCTGTCTTCAATTACACGAAGATATAATAGGAGGAGAAAAAACACTTTGGTTTATCTATTTGTTTACTTTGTTCGCTTATGACTTCCCAAATGACTTATTAACACTGCAAGACATTAACTCTTCAATCTCTAAGGAAAGATTCATTAACTCACGACCATTCCCCTAATCTTACCTTAGTGGTTTTTCTTTTTGTTGTTTTTATGATTTGAGCCACTGAAGTTTTCATATTTGAGTCAAATACATATCCAAGCAAGGGAGTAGCCCCGGCAAGGTGGATTCTGCATCAGAACGGTTGCTAGGAGGACATTTCCATGCCTGAGCATTCACAAGGGATGCAAAGTTGACAGAGAGATACAGATTACCACACCTGTTCTCCCAGTTTATGTTATGCTAATAGATGCTTTTTCCCCTCTGTGTAGACTGAACTAGAAGGTCTTGACACCTGGATAGTGCCCTGGAGTTAGACTCAGAGCTATATAGAACCAGTAGGGGCTCAGTTATTGCTAGCAGGAATTGTAGTAACTCCTTGACCAGTGAAGGGTCCCAGATTCATAGGAATGTGCACACCTGTGAATCTTGAAAGTACAGCTACAAGAAAGCAGCCTTGAATGGAAGGAACAGCAGGAGATTCCTTAGGCCTTTAGAAAATACTTCACATTCTTTATGTATCATGGCCTTTCAAGGGAAGCAGAAAGGCATCGGCCTTGAATTTTTTGTCCTGCAACCAGAAAGGGCCTCATCAGCACAGAACATCCTATCAAATAAGTGCAGAAGAACTAAGAAGAACTAAGAGTTGGACTTAAGTCATAATTATGTAGTTAGAGAAACCCTCTAATTAATTAGAGAAACCCTCTAATTAATTGCATTGGCTCCCATATGAATGGCATTTGTTAAATTTCTTTTTGTGCCTATATGAATAAGCTACCTGTGTCGTATTTGATATGCCAAATACCACTAACAATTATAGACCTCATTCCCATGACCTGATGGAATGGTTTGAGGCTCTTTATGTTCCTGGAGCAAGCAGATGCCCTTGGGCTCTACTAGCATGAGACAGGACATATGGAGATGTTACTGGGGCCCACTTGAGCCAATCGATGATGAACGGGAAGACAGTGATGAGTAATCTATGTGATTTTTAAAAACTTTTAGGCATTGGCGGCGGGACATAGCTGTGTTCAAGGTTTATGTCTGGTGCTGTGCTCAGGGATCATTCCTGCAAGTTTCCAGAACAATATGCGATGCTGAAGATCCAGCCCAGGTGGGTCATGTGCAAGGCTGGTACTGACACTATCTGCTCTACTAGATTTTCAGTCCGGAAATCTGCTAATCTCTGTTTTGAGCATTGTGAGATTGAGCTGCAATTCCACGCTTCCTGGCAGTTGGGGATTTGCACTTGCCTCTTTGTAGAGATGTTATTAAAGTGCAGGAAGAGTCTACTATATTATTCTTAGCCTTCTTTATAATGCACAAGATGTCTAGAAAACAGCCTCATAATGTTTCAGTTTCTGATTTCAGGATAAAATAAAGGAGGTTGAAAACATGATTTGTGTTGAAAACATTGGTTTATTTCTAAACCTGTGAAGGAAGATCTTGCTAGAACAGGAACAAAGGGGATGTTTTGGAAGCACAGCTCCTTCCCTTCAATTTGCCAAGAATTTCATCCTTGGAATTGGGTTAAAATTCTAGCTCAGAGCACTTGGAAAATTTTCTCCAACTCAAAATGCACTTTTATAGGGGTGCAAATAAACAAAAATATCCTTATAAATTAGTCATCTAGTCTGACATACAGACAACTTCCGTAGAACTTAAGGATTCTTGTCCAGTCCTCTGATAAAAATTATGAGCCATCCTTCAAAACAAACTCTTGCAGAACCATCTGGGTTTCTTTTCTATCAGAACCTCTCTAAGCATAAGAGAATAAGAAAGTTGAGCAGAGATTTCTAATATTTACATTATGAATACCTAAATAAAGCACGCAACAATCTCCTTTTATGTATTGAGCCCATTATTGACTGCAGTTTTTACAACTATGTATGGAACTCTGTTATGATAAGGGCACACACTCATAGCCCTGGAATTTACTGTATCCCAAAACATCTTTGAAAAGAGAATTACTAGGAAGTCTGAATGAATGGCCAGAGTCAGGGACACATGTAGTCACTAAACAAATTCTTATCATTCTTGGAATCTTTCATGTGGATCAGGATATTTCTCCTGAATACTTAGGTGAGAACCGTTTCACCAAAGCGTAAATGATGAGTAAATTCACTCAGTAAATATTCACTTTAGAAAATTAGTTTTTTGCCTATTTATACCACATGTTTTAAACCAGTGAAAACTTTCTTTATTTGAAGGAAAGTTGTTCCCATTCACATTTCCTGTACAGTCCAATCCTGTCCCTCTCTCCGTATAATTTACTGAGGACTCAAATCTCATTTGTAAAGTCTGCTTGATAGATGCAAGAACACGGACTGCTCTTCTGTTATCAGATGCATGGGCTAGGGCCTCCTGTCCTTATCTCTCAAGAGGTAATAAAACAATGCACATTCTTTGTTGTAGGGGTTTTGGATGAAGATAAAAAAATCAAAGTAAAGATCTTAACACTTATTTGCCATCTTGAAAGTTTAGTCATTGTCACTGTGATATTAATGCCATCATCTAGCATTTTGGTGACCTCACTTGAAATTCACAAAGATCCTTCTTCAGTCCCATACTTCCCTGTTGCTTTGATCTACAGGACTGATGTGGCCAGAGAATTGTGCTCGCTGGTCTTAAGTTCCTGACCATTAACCTCACGTGGGCACGGAATGCTGCTGCACAGTCACACTGTATTTCTGTAACTCACCCTTTCACACTTGAAACTGAGCAAATTCTACCTGCTTTTTCATGCTGTCAGCCTCTATCCGCCCTCCACCCCCATCTGCACACTCAGTTAATAATCATGCTTCTGTTTCACTGGAATTGGGGGAAATTAGAAAAAAATTTCTCTCATCTCCATATCATCTCACATACCCTCCTAGAAGCTTGTGCTTTCTCTATATTATTTCCTGTGTCATAGATGAACTTCTGTGTCCCTGAGTCCACCCCCTTACTCAAGCACCGGGGCCGGGCCCTTTCCTACAGTCACCAGCATTGTTCCAGAATCTTTCTGCATCATTGATTTTTTCTCTTTCAGCTTCTTAATCCTATTAGTGTGCAAACAATTTATGTTTCCTCCCATCTTCGTGTCTCCTCCTGAAAATCTGATTTTGATCTTTTCTCCTTCAATTATTGCAGTCTTTTTTCCTCATTCCTTTTTAGACTGAAGCTCTTTAAGCCATCTCCAATTTCTTATTTTTTATTCTTTCTTGAAACCATTCCAATCCGGTGCAACCCTTGCCACTCAATCCACTGTAGATGTTCAGGTTAAGTCACCAAAGACGTAAGCACTGCTGATTCCAAGGCCTGTTCCCAGTCTCAGTTCATCTGACCTTCGAAGAGTATTTGCAGAGTTGATCACTTCCTCTCCTTTAAAGGGCAACAAGAAGCCTATCTTTTCATTGACTCTGACTGTTTCTCCTCAATCTTCTTAGCTAATCTGCCAATAATTAAATGATGGAGAATGATGGAATCAGATCATGTCTTTTCACTATGTATACTTATACCATACTTCCTTACTAAGTGTTGGAAACTAGTAACATCAGCATCATCATTGACTTAATCAGATTTTGTAATTAGCAAGAGCCCTACAAAATTTTGTGTAAATTACTATTTATGCCTTAGGTGGGTCTGTCTAATTTCACGGTTTTAAATGTCTTTTATTGTTGATTTTACTCGTATTCATATCTTCCCCCAAGAATCTCTGGGAAAATTTTTTAAAATGTGTTCTTCCCTCTCTTCATTAACTCTGTTCTTTCATTGTACAGGCCAAAATCCTAGTAATCATCTTTTTACCCATATCCAGTCTAACAACAGGTCAGTTAACTCTATATTTGTGATGAGCCCAGAATTGAACTATTTTGAATGACCTCACTGTCTTGAATCAACTACTTGTTCTCTTCTGTAAGATCTGCTGTAAACACTTTAATCATATAAATCCTGAGAGATGTTGCCATTCCTCTGTTCAAACCTTCCAGTATCACAACTTTTCTTAAGGTATGGTTCACAACACAAATAGAACCATCACCTCTCTGATTCTTCTGTCATTTAGGAGTGGAGAGAGGAGTAGGTTGGGCCACACATGCAGTGCTCAGAACTTACTGCTGGCTGCTATGCTCAGGGAACACTCTGGTGGTGCTTGCAAGACCATATGTGGTTCCAGGGCGTAAACTGATATCAGCCAGATGCAAGGAAAATGATTTACCTCCTCTGTTATCTCTCCATCTCCTCTTTTTCTCTCCCCATATTTGACTTAGCACCAATTATTTCTGTTGTTTTTTCAACTTAGCAGCAGTGCTGCTGCAGGGCCTCTTATTTCTTTTTCTTTACACTGCTTGATTGTTCTTCCTTAGGTATTGGTGGCTCTCTCCTTCAGATTTCTACTCAAAAGTCACTTCTCATGAGACTCTCACTTGCCGTGCTATCTAAAATCTCACTCTCAAACCATTTTTCACTCTGTAATATATTCTTTCCCTTGTTTTTCCACCATCCTAACATTGTTTCCTTGCTTTATTTCTCTATAAATCAGTTATGCTTGAGAATCTCAGAGATGCAGAATCAAAAAGATATGCAGAGAAAGAGATCATGAGGTGTTGATTTATGTGAAGATGGTGAATGAGAAGTACTCCAATCCGCCATGTGTAAACTGGTAGCACAAAAAATAGAGTGTGTTGGTCTGGTTAAGCCAGAGATCCCCAAACCTGAGCTTCAGTGTTCTATAGCAGAAAATATGGATGTCGAGTTCAAGTTCAAGCAAAAAGAGAACAGATTTCCCCTTCTGCCTTTCTGTATGTGTGTGTTTTTGCTTTTTGGGTCATACCCAGTAATGCTCAAGCTTACTGATGGAACTCACTTAGGGATCACTCCTGGTGAGTTTGGGCTGCCATACGGGTGCCAGGATTGAACCAAGGTTGGCTGCAAGCAAGGCAAGTACCCTAGCCATTGAGCTACTGTCTGGATGCATGCCTTTTTATTTTATGTAGACCATCATCTAACAGGATAATGCTTACTTGCATTAATGAAGGCTATGATATTTCCTAGTTTACTATTTCAAATTCTAATAGCTTCTAGAAATACCTTGATAAAATCATCCAGAAACAGTGTTCATCATTGTTTTGGTTAGGTGTGCATCAGGTGAACTTGCATGCAAAACTCTATCTTTTTCTAAGATATGTGTCCATAATATCTATGGGCACACAGTGTGTGTATGTATGAATGTACATAAATTAAAGTAATATACATGTATTGAAGCTTTTACCAAGTTCTATTGATTTTGTTAACATTTGAAAGTGCTATACAGATTATTACTTATTTATGATAGCCCCACCTTTGAACTTGGAATTGACCTTTATTTATCCCTTTGTTATTTTATACACATTTTAGAATCAGTTTCTTAGAGTCTGTAAGAAAAATCCTGACAATGTTTTAATTAAGTTTACATGTTAATTTGGATCAATTGACTTCTTTATATTGAAAGTTACTCTGTATGTATCTGTTCTCTAGTACCTTAATATTATTTAATGAGGTTTTTAAAAATATTTTCTTTACAAAGGACATTTTAAAATATTTATTCCTATAAAATAATTTTTCTTTTTTTATTCAGCATTGTATATTATTTGATAAAATTTATTTTGAGATAATGTAGATAGCTTTTAGATCTACAGGAAAGTTGTAAAAAATGGTATTTAGACTTCTTGTATACTGTCTGCCAGTTTCAGTTTTGCATAAAGTTATCATCACACATTACTGTAGCATGTTTGTCAAAGCCAATAGAGTCGTGGAGCACTATCAACAGTGCTTCAGACATTATCGTACTTCTCAGTTTTGCCATAAATGTCCCTTTTCTGTTGCAGTGTCTCAGCCAGAGTTCCACCTTGCACATAATTGTCATGTTTTTGTCATCTCTTCTGGTCTGAGACAGTGCCTCATTCTTTCCTTGTTTCTGATGATGTTGACAGTGTGGAAGAATATTTGTTATTTTACAGAACATCCTCAATTGGTCTGGTTATTTTCTCATGAATGAACTGGGGTTGAGACTTTTGGAAAGAACAACACATAAGTAAGGGGCTTTTTTCCATTCCCATACCTGCTAACCACATGTAATCTCTGGTGATTTCAGTCTTGATCCTTGGGTTCAGATCAGTTTTCTAGTGACAGCATAAATCTTATTCATTTAAGTTTTTATTTTGCGTTTATGTCTTGCTTTTATCTTTTGAGAAAGTGAGTGCCATGATTATAGTTATTTTTTAACTGATATTTCTCTGGTACTAGAACAGTATCTGGCATTTTACTGACAAAATCAACATGTGTTAATAAAGTAACTCATCTCTGTTTTGACCTAATTACTCATAACTTTCAATAAATTTTTTAGCAGTTCAGAAATTTAAGATATAAGAACTATAGTTGATAGTTTATATACCATTCTACAAATATGGTAAAAATGTGTTAAGGATGCCATCAATGAACAAAACTCGAAAATTTCAAAACATAAATGGAAACATTAGTAAAAACTATGCAGGACACACTGAGGAACAAAATTTAAGTGCCTAACAAGTTTGAGGTCACTAGTTCAATTCCCTGTTCTGCCTACATGGACTTAATGTAGTCCTGGAACAGCCACACCCCTTTTCCACCTGTCCTAATGACAAAACAGAATGTGGGATCTCTGACACAGCCAGGTGTATGTGAACATTTCAGTTGGAGTATGTAACCCCCAACAAGCAGGTGTGTGAGCAAGAGACCTCAATGAACTCTCTGTGCATGAACAATGCAAGCACCACAATCAAATATGCACACACTGCAGCCAGACTTATATGAAATTTCTTGGCACCACCAAAACAGTAAAAGGCAAAAATAGGGCTGAGGGAAGATTTCATAAAAGGGAGCAAACACCAGGCACATTTTAGCTGGTAAATATACTATTGTTACACAGGCAAAATGCAGCTTTCTGATGATTCAGATCATAGAAGCACTTAAAAGAAAGACACCCAAGATCTCTTCAAAAACCAAACATGAAGGTACAACTTAAATTGAATAAATCCCATTTTATTTCTTATCCATTCCACACTCTTCAGCTGGATCCCTGGTCTGTACACCCACATGGTCTTCCCTTGGTATCCTCAACTTTCTCCTCACTGTCTTTCCTTATCCATTCTCTTACTTGAGATATCTCAACATTCTTTTGGAATATTGTGCCTCTGCCGTCATATTCCCGATGACTAATAATAATGATCAGCACTCATTCCCTAAGCCCTCTAAGGTCATTTCCCCACTGTGGTTCCCACATTTGTTCTGCTTAAATACTTAACACTTGCATCCTGACCTTCATGCTACATTGAAATCTACTTCAATGAAAATCCCTACTAAACATCTAGAACAAGAAAACTTATTTATTGTGTACCAAATACCACTCCTCATATGCTAAATAAATAGACCACAAATATTTATTTATACCAGTAAGTAAGGTCATGCATTATTTGTATTAAAAATATTTTCCCACCATGTTGCCTGATGGCAGCTTTTATATTCACTTATAATTTTAAAAAAAATATAGCAACTCTCCATTTAATTAAAAACAGACCAGTGGCATACAATATATTGTTTTGACACTATACCCTCATACTTTGTGTGAGAGACTCACACACACGGGGCAGAGCTGCTTCTTGCTCTCCCCAACTGATCACGAGGCATCCAGAAGGGATGGTGGGTTCCTATCCCTGGCCCGCCACCCCAGCAGAGCCTTGCAAGAAGTCAGAGGAACCCCCACACCATGAGGACTGCCATTTTCCACATCCAGACTCCCTCTCCTCAGAGCTCCATCCAGCAGAAGAGCTGATCACAGGCCAGCAAGCAATCATGTGGTTTATCAATAAATACTTGAGTTTTGAGGTGACTACAAGAATATGCCACCCACACGACAGAGCCTGGCAAGCTGCCCGTGTCATATTTGACATGCCAAATACCAGTAACAATATTAGACCTCATTCCCATGACTTGATGGAATGGTTTGAGGCTCTTTATGTTCCTGGAGCTGGCAGATGCCCTTGGGCTATCTTGCACATGACAGAACATATTGAGATGTTACTGGTGCTCATTTGAGTAAATCGATGATCTATGGGAAGTCAAGTGATCAAGTGACCCTCATACTTAGCTCATTAGATCTAGTATGTTGGTGTCTGGTAACTATCTTGTCAAGGCCTTTATTCATCCTATACATTTAAGGGTGCAGTATAGAGTTGACCAATTACTTCATCATATGTTCTGTCTTAAGCAACCTAACCAATCAAACTAAAGGTCATTTCCCTTAAAATAGAATATCTCTAAATCTCAGTACTTGCATTCTTTGATTAATAATTCTTGAGGTAATTTACACTATGTATGTTCATTTATGAGCTGAAAGTTTGTGACCTGCAAAATTCACAAGATGAAGAATTATTCTACAATTTAATATTGCTTGAGCGGGATCTTTGGGGAAAATTAAGGGTTATACGAGGTTAAGAGTAGAATCTTCATACCGCACATATGTATTCTCTTTATAGATAGAAAAGGACAAAGATTTACCAGACATTCTATCTCATCACTCACAGGTAGAAAGTCTGGTAAACATGCAGCTAGGAGAGGGTTATTATCAACAAACCAGGGAAGAAATCACTGAGTAGAACTCAGACTTTTAGAACTGAGAGATACATGTCTATTGTTTAATTAGTTGAATATCTAGTATTTTGCCACTATATTCAGATATGATTAGTGGATACTGGAGTCTCTTTCACCCTATTGGAGGGATTTTTATTTATTTTTTTTTTTTTAATTTAATATTTTTATTAAACCACCATGAGATATACAAATACAAAGGGTTAGGGTTATATTTGGGTTGCATCTTACAGTGTTCCAGCACCCATGAGGGATATTTTAGACTAGAAGTTTTTTTCTATAAATTCATCAGTCAATTGTTATTAAGTCTATCTCTAGCCTTATTACCTCCCTTTGGGTAGAGTTGGGATCAAAATTTGCAGCCTCTCCAAGTGTATGTAGTGCAACCCACAATGTGTAGGAGAAGGAAGGGAGAGAGAGGAGAGAGAAAGGAGATAAAGAACCTGCCATTTAGGCAGGCTATGGGAGGGGGAGGGAATTGGGGACATTGGTGGTGGAAAATGGGCACTGGTGGAGGGTGGTACACTATGTGACCGAAACCTCCAAACATGAACAACGTTGTAATTATATATCTCACGGTGGTATAATAAAATGTTTAATTAAAAAAATTTGCAGCCTCTAATCAGGTGGTTGGTGCCTTTAGTGACTAGCAGCTATATTTGCAGGCACAGCAATAATTGTTTCCTTAGCATAAACTCAGATGCGGTTGAAAGGAGTTGTTTCAGGAACCAAGGAGAAAAACAAAACTTCTAACAAAAGTTGACCTGTCAGGGAGCTCCCCGGGGTCCCGACAGTGCCGGGAAGCGAGTTCCCTTCTACCTCCGAAGCTGGCGAGGAATGGATGAAAACTCAGGGAATCCGATGCAGTTTTAAAAGGCTCTACTTATCAAAGGTTAAGGCATACAAATCAGCAAAAGGAAAAGCCCAGTGCTTAGGATTCCCAGCTTGAACCCCAGCCATGTGTAGGCCAAGATGGTGGCCACCACGTGTAAAGGCCCTGTAAAGAGGAGACAAAGACAAGACTCCCGAGAAGGGTGAGAGCTCACAAAGAGAGAGCCCAAAAATAACCCTGCGAGAGAGGAAGCAGGCTAATATTATACTCCTGTAACTCAGACCTCCCTCCCACTGTTATGGAAAGCAGGGAGGGTCAAATGCCCTCAGGTAATCTCTCCCAGCACCTCACCTAGGCCCTTTTATATGCTAATGTATTGAGCTAAGATCTGCCTGTAAAAACCATTCTAAGGTAGAGAAGGGGGTTTCTGAGATGGCATGTCTCTGTACCAAAGACTAATACTAATGCCAGTTTTGGTTGCTGTAAGAGAGATGGACACCAAACCTTTATCTCTTATTATAACTTAGAATATCACAATCAGTATAAAAAGTAGAACTAATGTTAAGAACAATACAGTTTGATCAACCATAAATGTGGACAGTTATGTATTTTTAAGATTTATTCTGCATAATTTTGAGGAATAATTGCTAGATTCTTGGGAGCCCTATAAACATTTAGAAGAAATTTAAATAGAAGTTTGACATGGAATCCAAGAAGTACCAATATTCAGTCAAGCAAAGGAAGTGAAAAGGAAGGAAAGAAAAGTGGAAACAGAACCAGAAGAGTCATGAACGAAGAAGGAAACTTGGTGAGATAAGCAATTAACAGTATCAACTGCAACAGAGCACTGAAAAATCCACTGAAGTAGGCACTGTGGTGGTTTGGGTGGTGTATTCACATAGAAGCTTAATGTATTCAAAGTTGCATTCTGAGTTCATAATCATACTCTTCCTTCTGTATTTTCTATTTTAATATTTGGCTTTCAGCCACTAAAGCTAGAAAGCTGAGAATAATTATATACTCCTGGAACACCCACATTCACTCCATTATGTGCATACTTGAATTCCTGAATATTTATCATCTCTTCTATCATTCTATAGCAGTACCACCCAAATTAGGATCCATGTTCACATTTTTCTGGATTACTTTATGAGCCCCTAACTAGTCTCATTGCCTCTAGTTGATTTTATTGTTTCAAAATCATCTGTACCTATTATCCAGGAATGTGTTTATTTTTCATTAAATTTTGTGATTTGGTATGACAACAAACTTACTCTTTCTGGCTGTTCCATGGGTAAGGAATCTGGGAGAAGCTTAGCTATGTGGTTTTGATTTGAAGTCTTTTATGAAACTGTAACCAAGATTTTGGCTGAGGCAGTAGATGTTTTGAAGGCTTAACCAAAGCTGAAGGATCTACTTCCAAAGTGGTTCCCTCACATGACTCAAATGTAGTACTACTGTCAGAAGACTTTCTTTCCCCCTTGTTGGCCCCCAGGGTGACCTAAAGTTTAGCATTCACTAGAAAAGTCATCCATGATGACTGATGGAGGATGTAATTCTTTTATGGCCTAAGCTTAGAAGTTGCATTTGTTATCTGTACCATATCTGTTGGTTTTGCCTAATTGGCTAGACAGACGATTGCAAATCATAATGCCCAAATGGAGAGGGAGGGAGAGAGAGAGAAAGAGAGAGAGAGAGAGAGAGAGAGAGTAGAGTTTTGTTGTTTTTTTTTTTTTCCTTTTTTGGGTCACACCGGCGATGCTCAGGGGTTACTCCTGGCTCTGCACTCAGGAATTACTCCTGGCGGTGCTCGGGGACTATATGGGATGCCGGGGATCGAACCCTGGCCGGCATGGGCCGGCCACGTGCAAGGCAAACGCCCTACCCGCTGGGCTATCGCTCCGGCCTGAGTAGAGTTTTTTTTAATCTCTAAAAAATATCTATAATTTTATTTGAAAAAAACAAAAAAATGGTGTCTGGTAACTAACTTCTCAAGGCCTTTATTCATTCTACCATTTAAGGGTGCAGTATAGAGTTGGACAATAACTTCATCATATGTTCTGTCTTAAGCAACGTGACCATTCAAACTAAAGGTCATTTCCCTTAAAAATAGAATATCTCTAAATCTGAGTACTTACATTATCTGATTGACAATTCTTGAGGTAACTTACACTATGTATGTTCATTTATGAGCTGAAAGTTTGTGACCTGCAAAATCCACAAGATGAAGAATTATTGTACAATGCAATATTGCTTGAATTGTTTGGAGAGAAGAGAGACAAAAAAGTACCTTCCATAGAGGCAGGAGGAGGGGTTAGGGTGGAGGGTGAACAGGAAACTGGGGACATTGGTGATGGGAAATGTATGCTGGTGAAGGGACAGGTTTTGGAACATTATATGACTGAAACTCAATCATAAGCTACTTTGTAACTCTGTATCTCAAGGTGACTCAATAAAAATAGAGCATACATATCATACACGATATTCATGCCCTATTTCTATTGAATCTTAAAAAATGTATATGTATATATTTATTTATATTTTATACGTGTTTATTAACATATATCACTTGATCACTTGACATCCCTTTATTCATCGATTTGCTCGAGTGGGTGCCAGTAACATTTCCATTTGACCCTATCACATGCCAGTGTAGCCCAATGGCATCTGGTTGCTTCAGGAATACAAAGAGCCTCAAACGTTCGTTAAGGGTCTTGATGAAGAAGTCTGACCATCTCGTAGGTGGGCGGCCATGTGATCTTTTGACATCCTGTGGGATCCAGTTGGTAACAGCTCTAGTCCAGTGGTCATCTCCAAATCGCATTACATGTCCAGCCCATGTGATTTTCGATGCCTTGGCAAATGAGACAGCGTCCCTGACACTGGAACAGCGATGGAGGTCGTGGCACCAGATTCCTTCTTTCACTTGGGTGAGGCGTGATATTCCAAGCATAGCTCTTTCGATTCCTCTCTGGGGAGACCCGAATAGCATTCTCATCCTGCTTTCGTAGGGCCCAGGTCTCTGAGGTGTATGTTAGTGCAGGGAGAACAGTGGAGTCAAAGAGATGTGCTCGGAGCCAGAGGTTCTTTGTCTTTTTAGCTATTTCTTTTATGTTTTTTGAAGGCATTCCATGCTGCTCTCTTCCTCCTGCGCAGCTCAGTTTATAGGTCATTCATTATGTTGACTTCTTGACCTAGGTACACATAACTACTGCATTCAGAGATGTTTGTTCCATTGAGAGTGAATGTGGCCTCTGGAACTAGTTCATTTCTCATGAACATTGTTTTGTTGAGATTCAGCTGTACACCTATCTTTCCACATTCTTGGTCAAAGTCAGCCAGCATTTGTGCCACTTGGCTAATGTTTGGTGTTATTAGAACGATGTCATCAGCAAAGTAGAGGTGATGTAGTTGCCGACCGTCTATCTTCACTCCCATTCCTTCCCATTCTAATTGCAGCATGATGTTCTCAAGGGTGGCACTGAAGAGTTTTGGTGAGATGGTATCACCCTGCTGAACCCCTCTTTTGACATCGATGATAACTTCTTTGTAGAATGGTGAGATCCTGGTGGTGAATTCGTAATACAGCTCACGAAGGATCTTGATGTATTGGGTTTGAACGCCCTGTATTCAAACCCCATTGTGCATATATAAATATGTGTTGATCTTTATACCATTCTTTTTTTCTTGCCAAGAGAGCTTCAGGAATCTTAAATTTACACTACTTTCTCTAACAAGCTTAAGCCCTAGCTATCAGTTCACAGAGTTACAAGTGAATGTAAGATTTCTACCCTAACAGTTCTTATGTTCTGGGGCTGAGCAATAATCCAGCAGGTTAAGGCATTTGCCTCACATGTGGCCAGACCCGGGTTCGATCCCCAGCATCCTATATGATCTCCCGAGCACTGCCAGGAGTTATTCCTGAGTGCAAACCCAGGAGTAACCCCTAAGCATTTCTGGGTGTGACTCAAAAAGCAAAAAAAAAAAAAAAAAAAAAATAACAGTTCTTATGTTCAACAGTTCCCTCTGTCTCTCAGGGCCTATAAGTCTATATATCCATTATGTACAAGACTCATATGACTTAATGAAACACACTCTTAGGCTTTCAATGAAGCAATGTGGATATTTCATGAACATTTTTTACCCTAATAAAGGCGTGTGCTACATATCTTGCCTCTATTACACTGTCTTAACTTACCGTGAGTTTCCTCAAGGCATGCTGTGTACTTCCTCTGTGATCTGTGAGTGTAAACATTTCTAATTCAGTTTCTCTTGGATTTGTTGAACCCTTAAAGCTCACCATCCAGTGATGGTGATCAATTTATGGTTGGCTAAAAATATATCTGCTTTCTGCTATTAAAATAATCCCACACTTGAACCTGTTTACTTGAAGTAGAGGTAATGCAGATATCCTGTGAGTAGGGTAGAGAACATAGGGGATGGTAACAATTTTATGCTATTGTAGAGGATGAGCGAGGAAGCAGCAAATTACTTTAGACAAGGAAAGAATGGAGTCGCATTCTGCAGAAGACTATGAATTTGTAGTGACACTAATGTGAAGTTTAGAACATTTTCTTTTAGCAATTCCATACAATCTAGCTTAGAAGAGGGAAGCACCAATTTGGGGGTATCATGGCAACTTGACAGATTGAATAGGAATAAACAATATAAGAAAGGGAAAGTCTGAGATTTTTATTCCAGGTAAAGAATTCATATCATTAACATTGTCCCCAGATTGGGTATGAAAATAAGTGACTTTAGGAAGAAACTAATGTGTTCAGAAGAAATAAGGTTATCCAAAAAGTCATAAAGAGACAGAGAACACCAAAAGTAAATTTAAAGTCAAAGAAGACATAAAATTCTAAGAACGAGATTTGCCGAGTGGGCATTGTAATTCATAACATCATGTACGGAAGATTTCTGGTTTATGATGTGGCTGTTGATGTAAGTGATTAGAATGCAGAGAAAGTAAAGAAAATGAGTCCAGAAATTCAATAACCTGGGAATCTAAAGCTGAGAAGGCCATCTACCTGGATAGTGGATGATGTCAGTTATCAGGTATGATAGAATATAGACTACAAACAATCTATGAGCCAATTATTGAGATTTAGATATAAGGGAAGGGACAGGTAGAAACCAGAAATAAGGAAGCAGAGTAATGTTCAGATGCCATGAGGATCTTTACCAAAGACAGAGGAATGAAAGTTTGGAAAAAGCATTGGGGCTATTAGAAGACTGGTACCATCATGTGGCCTCATAGGTGATTTTATGGCATGTTGCTTGGATAGGTTCTATTGATGAGCATCAATGAAGCATTAGTTCTTCCACTTATGGTTTTCTATGGAGATTGTGACTTTGTGAAGAAGTCTAGAATATTTAAAATAAGAAGATAAAAGTTATTCTGTGATGGTGAGATTATGATTGTTTCTGTCAATATGTTTTGAGTATTTATGTTTGCAAGAGAGTTAGTTTCCTCAAAACAGGAGATTTCAGAGTATAACTGAATAAACTTGGAGAAAGATAAGTTTAAGGTGAGCTTATAAGAAAGGTGAGCTTATAGGAAACATGGGGTATTTGTAGGCAAGCATATGAAAAACAAAGATAAGGAGAAGCTTGCATTTCAGACAGTGATATGCAGGGACAAGATTTGATGCAAGATAGAAATGACAGTTCTTGTGGATTCAGATGGAACCTGCCTTAAATTTTTGACAGACACAACAGAACTGGCGTTGATACAGAAAGGTGAGTTTATGACATTTCACCAGCAACCCTTGGTCAGGGAAGCTTGAAATATTTTAGCTGAGTTTTTCAAGTCTCAACTTTAGGTCTCCTAGGTTTGAATTTGGAAGACACTTTAATCAGGGGACCAGAAGTGCGGTATTAAAAATTCTACTGCGCCCTGCATGCTTGCTATATTCACTGTATCACTGTATCACTGCCTTCCCGTTCATCATCGATTTGCTCGAGCAGGCACCAATAACATCTCCATATGACCTGTTGCATGCAAGTAGAGCCCAAGGGCACCTGCTTGCTCCAGGAACATAAGAGCCTCAAACCATTCCATCAGGTCATGGGAATGAGGTCTATAATTGTTACTGGTATCTGGCATATCCAATATGACACGGGTAGCTTGCCAGGCTCTGCCGTGCGGGTATAACTGAATAAACTTGGAGAAATCTTTATCAAATGCTATACTGAATTTGAATTATCAGGAACACTGGATCAGGTTTCAGGAGCACTGGAACAAACTTCTCAAGCCCTGGAATAGGTCTCTGGAACAGTGGTACAGGCATTTCCAGAAGGCATCTTCAGCAAGGGAACACTGGCACTGGTAACCATACCTATAACTTAATTTTAGGTGAGACAAAAACACTTTTCATAATTAGTCATAAATAGAGATCATGAGAGAGCTGCTACTGACTCTCCCTGTGACCAGCTGCTCACGAGGCGCCGGGAGGGATAGTGGGCCCTGGCCCACCACTCCAGTAGAGCCTCGCAACAAGCCAGAAGACCCCCACTCCAAGAGGGCCTCCATTTTCCACATCCAGACTTCTCTCTCATCAGACCTCCACCCAGCAGACCAGCCTATCAGCGCCCGGCTCATCGAGTTCCACCCTGCAGCAGTCTTTCTTAAATCCGGCTCAGGTATGCTGGTCCAGAGACTCGCAGACATGGGGCAGAGCTGCTACTGACTCTCCTTGTGACCAGCTGCTCATGAGGCGCCCAGGAGGGATGGTGGGTTCTAGTCCTGGCCCACCACCCCAGCAGAGCCTTGCAACAAGTCAGACGACCCCCACTCCATGAGGGCCTCCATTTTCCACATCCGGACTTCTCTCTTATCAGACCTCCACACAGCAGACCAGCCTATCAGTGCCCGGCTCGCGCGGTTCATCAATAGATGCTGGAATTAGAGATGCCTACAAGAGTATGCTACCTGCACGGCAGAGCCTGGCAAGCTACCCGTGTTGTATTTGATATATATGCCAAATACCAGTAACACTTATAGACTCATTCCGGAATGGATTGAGGCTCTTTATGTTCCTGGAGCAAGCAGATGTCTTGGGCTCTACTAGCATGAGACAGGACATATGGAGATGTTACTGGGGCCCGCTCGAGCAAATCGATGATGAATGGGAAGACAGTGATACAGTGATACTAAATTCAAATGCTATACTTCAACTTGCTATATTGAATATCATAAAATGTCACTTTCCTGGTTTTGATATTACACTATAAACACATATACATATTATATAAACATTATATATAAGTTTAAATTAAATATTTTATTTATCTATTTATTATATATACGTTTATATTATAATATAATACATTATATATCATATAAGTCATACAAACACACACACATATATATAAATATAATGTAATAATTAGAGAAAATGAGTGATAAGTACCTGGGATACTATATATAATTTTGTTGAAGGGTATTCCAACTATTTCTAGATTTTTGTATATCCAAAGTTGCAACTAATGTTCAGTTTTAATATTTTGTGAGAACATAGACTTCATTTATTTAAGACTAGATTGGGTGTGAGTTTTGACTGATACATGAATTATGATAATTACCACCAAAATCAACACAGAATATTTTCATTGCTACAAAAGGTTTTCTCATGAATCTTTGCAATTTACTCCTTGTTCACACATTGTTCCTGATAATTACTGACCTGCTTTCTTACTTCTAGAGTTTTGCTTTTTTCTAAATGTCATGTAAATGAAGTAGTAATATATATATATATATAGTGGTAAATAAAATATATTATTATAGTAATTATATGTATTACTACTATAGTAATTATATGTATTACTACTATAAGTCCACCACTGTGGTATACCATTGGAAGAGTAACTCATCGCCCATTTGTTACTTCCCAAGTTTCACCAAAAGCAGAGCGCAGCAACAGGACAGTCAGAGAACAACTCATTCATTCAACTGCCGAACTCCTGATACAGAATTGTCCAGACCTCGGGAGCTCCGGCCATGCTACCTCAGCCACCTCACCTGCAGGTCTAGCTCCCAGAGCAAGTTTCCCCGCACTAAGAGGGCAGTGATGCCCACAGGTCACCTGTGGGTATTACTACTATGTCAATGATATAGTAGTTTTTTATTGAAAATTTATTCAAAACTGCCAAAATTTAAAAGCAAATGAATTGTGCTTTAGTCTGAAAGTTGATTTAAATTATAGATAGATAGATAGATAGATAGATAGATAGATAGATAGATAGATAGATAGATAGATAGATAGATAGATAGATAGATAGATAGATAGATAGATAGATAGATAGATAGATAGATAGATAGATAATAGAACATTTTTTTGCACTAAAAAGCTTTCCCTTAAGCCATGAAAAGACCGGGAAACTTTAAATGTATAGTATTCACTGAAAGAAATTACTTGAAAAAAACTAATAAATTAAAATTCCAATCATTGGCATTTGGGGGAAAACAACAGTAAAAAGTGGTGACAGTAAATAGTGTTTGCTATTGTTTTAGAAAGAATAAGAATAAATGAGTGAAGTACAGAGAATATATTTGTAATTCTACATTATAATGATGGATGAATAGTACTATACATATGCACAAACCCATAAAGAATATGATACCAAGGGTGAACACTTGTGAGCAATAAATTCTGGGTAATATGGTTGTCAAAGTTGGTTTATATAGGAAAATTAATATTTCATTCTGGTGATGGTTGCTGATAATGGTGGAGCCCATGAATGTTGGAAAATGCAGGAAAATCTTTGTACCTTACACTAATGTTTTTAATTTTTTTCTTATACCGCTGTGCTATATACAGTTACAAAACTATTCATGATTTGGTTTCAGTCATACATTGTTCCAGCATCCGCCCCTCCACCAGAGCCCTATTCCCACCACCAAAGGTCCCAGATTACCTCCCCCTTCCCCCCTGCCTGCCTCTATGGCAGGCACTTCTCCTTTTCTTCTCTCTCTATCTCTCTCTCTTTCTCTCTCTTTCTTTCTCTCCCCTATTACACATTGTGGTTTGCATTCTTAATATAAACTTAGAACATTTTTGAAAAAAAATAGTTTTGTAGAAAGAATTCAAATTTACGTGCTTGCCTATTTTTCTAAATAAGTAGACAAACAAGCAAACACTCTATCACTCTTTTCTTTTAAGTATTTTATTATACCACCGTGAGATATACAAATAAAAAAGATATACAATTAAAAAGTTCATGTTTGGGTTTTGTTCATACAGTGTTTCAGCACCCGTCCCTCCACAAGTGCCCATCTCTCACCACCAACATCCCCGGTTCCCTCCCCTTCCCCAGCCCTGCTCCATGGCAGGTTCTTTATTTCTTTCCCTTTCTCTCTCTTTCTCTTTTCCTTCCCTTCCAGACTATGGATTACAGAACATACATTAAGAGGTTGGCATGTGTATCCTTTTTGCCTCTATTTAATGCTCAGTTCTAGGTTGGCATTAGTACCCTTGACAATTATTAGCACACTGTTCCATTTTCTGTCTTACCTAATCTCTGACTCCCACACGCTTGTGATAATTTCCACTTTTGACAAGACCTCCTGATATATGTTTCACTTGACCTTGGATATTGGTATCATAATATGTATATATATATATATATATATATTTATGCCATGCAAATAAATGCAGTCATTCTGTATCTGTCTCTCTCCTTCTGGCTAATTTCGCTCAACATAATCTTCTCCATGTCCATCTATTTATAGCCAAATTTTATGACTTCATTTTTCCTAACAGCTGCATAGTATTCCATTGTGTAGATGTACCAAAGCTTCTTTATCCAGTCATCGATTCTAGGGCACTCTGGTTGCTTCCAGATTCTGGCTATTGTGAATAATGCTGCTATGAACATAAAAGTAGGGATGGTGTTTCCGCTGCGTATTTTTGGTTTCCCAGAGTAGATTCCCAGGAGTGGTATGGCTGGGTCAAATGGGAGTTCAATTTCTAGTCTTTGGAGGAAAGTCCATATTGTTTTCCAGAAAGGCTGTACCAGCCGGCATTCCCACCAACAATGGATGAGTGTCCCCTTTTCCCCACATCCACGCCAGCACTTGTTGTTCTTGCTCTTTTGAATATGTGCCAGTCTCTGTGGTGTAAAGTGGTATCTCATTGTTGTTTTGATTTGCATCTCTCTGATGATTAGTGATGATGAGCATTTTTTCATATGTTTTTTGGCCATTTGAATTTCTTCCTTGCTGAAGTTTCTGTTCATTTCTTCTCCCCATTTTTGATGGGGTTGTTTGTTTTCTTCTTGTAAAGTTCTACCAGTGCCTGATATATCCTGGATATTAACCCCTTATCAGATGGGTATTGGGTGAATATTCTTTCCCATTCTGTGGACTGCTTTTGTATCTTAGTCACTGTTTCTTTTGAGGTGCAGAAGCTTTTTAGTTTCATGAAGTCCCATATGTTTATCTTTTCTTCTAGTTGCTTTGTTAGTGATGTTTCACCTTTGAAGATGCCTTTAGCTTCAATGTCGTGGAGGGTTTTTCCTATATTTTCTTCAATGTACTTTATGGATTCAAGTCTGATATTGAGATCTTTAATCCATTTTGATCTGATTTTTGTGCATGGTGTTAGACACAGGTCGGGTTGAAACCAAGGCAGTTTGCCTTGGTTCCCGTTGATGGAGTTTCTGCTCTTCCCTGGGGCAGCTTGGGGTCCGCGGAGACTCAAGAATCACACACACACCTGTGTGTGTGTGGGGTGGAGGCGTTCCCCCCAGCAGCTCAGGGCGCAAGGGTCGGGTCGGGCTGGAACCAAGGCACTTTGCCTTGGTTCCCGTTGATGGAGTTTCCGCTCTTCCCTGGGGCAGCTTGGGGTCCCGCGGAGACGCAAGAATCACACACACACCTGTGCGGGTGTGGGCGTTTCCCAGCAGCTCAGGGCGCAAGGGTCGGTCCGGGCTGGAACCAAGGCACTTTGCCTTGGTTCCCGTTGATGGAGTTTCCGCTCTTCCCTGGGGCAGCTTGGGGTCCGCAGAGACGCAAGAATCACACACACACCTGTGGGGGTGGAGGCGTTTCCCACTCTATCACTCTTAAAGACACAGGAGAACTTCATGGTTAAGATCACTGTCTCTGGTTCCAGTCTGGATTTGACTTTGACCACACTGTTTTCTAGCTGTGAAAATCTTTGGTAGTTCTCTGCCTGGGTTTTCTTCATTATAAAATAAGTCACCCCAAAATCATTTGGGGTAGTTACTATTGCATGAATCTCTCAGAACTGCTTTGCATAGAGCCATGTAAAGTTGACAAGTTAAGGTTATCTCCTTTCAAGATTGTTGTGAAAAACTCAATGAGACACAACAAGCAAAAGCACTCGGTATGCAGTAAATGCTCAATAGGTGTGCTTCCAAATGAATCACCTGCCTGAAAATTTGCATCAGTCTTCTGCTTTCAAGAGAATCTAAAATCATTCAGCACTCTACTATATATGACAACAATTTTTTTCATTAAATATAAGCCAAAACACAAAAAAATTAGAAAAATTTAATAAAATATGGGTTGTGCTGCTTCAAAAACATTGCTTACAAAATTAGGTTTTGTCTATCTTAGTACAGCTTTTTACAAAATAAATCTATTTCATGTCTAAGACTTGGAATGAATAGCTCACAACTCTTTAAGTTAAGTGGATTTAACTTCATTTAACTCTTTAAATTAAATGAATTTTATTGTTAATATTGCAAAGTCTTCATTAGTGTAATTGTTTGGGAAGTTCCTGAGGGTAGCTTAGATCAATAGTTATCAATCAAGTGCACACACATAAAAGACATAAGATGCAACATGACACAGGGGTTATTGCAGGATGCCCTAATTCCTCAGTGAGACTTCTAAACCCTAGAATTTCTCAAATTCCCAAATCAGTGGTGCTTGTTCCATGATATTGTACATTTTAATTGAGTCTGAGACAGTTTTTCCTCTGCCTAGTTGCCTGTTATGAATCCATGTGTCACTCTACACAGCTAATTGAAAAGTGGGGCAAGAACCCAATGCCAAGAGCTTAATACAAGCTCTTAACACTCTGTCCTATATCAGAAGAGCCAGCACTGGCTAAGCCGCATGTCACTAAATGAGGAAATCTCTTCCCCTCAGCACTGCAACCACATTTGAAAGGGATCTTCAGGGGTGCTACAAGATGAATTACTGTTGGAAGGCTGCTATTTCTCAAATAGGTGGAAGAGCATAATATTAGAGAAGGACATTCACTGCTGCAACAGAGTCCCTCCTAAATATCAAGAACATATTTGGGCTTTTAACATAATCTGACCACAAATCTGCATGTTGTGTCTGCTTTCAAGAACTATAGATTCAACCTTGCACCCACCATTGCCATCACTATGACTTGATGAAATAGAATGGAATATAATCAGTTCCATACCATTCTCCCATCTCAGGGAGGCTGATTATGCTTGAGGAAGATCTAAAGATTGAAGAAATATCCCTAGAAGGGAACCAATTCTTCACCAGAGATAAATCTTCCATCTAATATCACCTACTGACATATTTCAGCCCACACAAAAATGAGACCTTCATGTTCCAGTAGAACTAAGGGCTTAGTAATGCTGCCTCCAGGTGAAATACTGAGACTATTTGGTAGTTTACAAGATAGAGTACTGACCCAGCAAGATGAGGAACCCCAGGGTCATATGCACCTCCTATTGACCTCCAGGTGAAGATATATAAATAGGGGCATAGTATGAGACTAAAGGACCAAGCAGTAGAAAGGGGCGTGGAATAAAACAAGGTCAGAAGGGGACCATGATCAGACAAAGGTTGATAAATACTGCATTAAATGACACTGGAAGTATTTGGGTACACCCAGTAAGATCCCAATAGTTGGTGGTGTCTATTTGCATTGCTGACTGGTTTCCCAACCAAACTTGTACTTAATTTCCTCACACCTCCTCTCATCAGACCTCATCCTGATCATAATATCAAATTATAAAAAGGAACTGCAGAGTACATGAAAGGGTTAAAAATCTTGCCCCAGCTTTCCTAGTCAACATTGCTTGCACTTGGTAACTGCATCACCTTCAAAGACTATCACTGGAGTTCTCCAGTTATTCAAATTATTTTCTTTACTCCTGCTTTGCCTGAATTAACAAGTTATGTCCTCTTCTCTAGTCCCCTGGTCTCATTTCAGGCAGATAGAGGTAGTAAACCATATGTGGGGAAGGATCCCAAGACTCCTCTATGACTACAGCTACCACCACCCGCCTTCAGCAAGAGAGACAAGAAATCCTGAGAAATTCATGTGCATGACCAGAGAGAGAACTCCAAGAACTGATTGAAGATTTTGCATGCAAGAGGCTCGAGTTTATTACTTACCTGGCAGGGGAGATACCATGATCACGAAGGTGGTTTTCCCAGTGCGAGGCTTATCCATTGCACTCCAGATGCGCTGACCCCTGCGATTTCCTCAAATGTGGGACAGTCAACTGCTTAGTTTGTGGTAGTGGGGAACTACATTCACGCTCCCCCCTAAAAACAAATAAAAGAGGCTCAAGCTTAATCTTCACCTCTACATCTGCCTCTCCCCAAGAACACCGCCAAGAGAGACACATAAACAAAAGTAAAAGAGATAAAAAGGAAAGTCAGTTATATTGGATACCTACTTCCTGTCTCTAATCTCTGTCTTACTCAGACTCCGATTCTCTGCCTTACTCAGTTCTGTATTGTCTACTTTATTCACTCACTCACTCACTCATTCATTCATTCATTCATTCATTCATTCTTTCTTTCTTTCATTCATTCGCTTGTTTGTTTATTTATTTATCTATTTATTTATGTATTTTTTGCTTTTTTGGTTCACACCCGGTGATGCGCAGGTGTTACTCCTGGCTCTTCACTCAGGAATTAATCCTGGCGGTGCTCAGGGGACCATATGGGATGCTGGGGATCAAACCCGGTTTGGCTGCATGCAGGGTGAACGCCGAACCCGCTGTGCTGTCACTCCAGCCCCTATATTTTCTACTTTAAACTATCTTATTGAACTCCAGTTACAAAGAACTCTTTTGACCCTTTGTATTTGTCACAAGGATCACAAAGATGGACAAATTTGACATAGTGCTGGACAAATTTGATTGGCAAATTTGAAATTAAAAATACTTGGTTATTTCTGAAAAGTTACATAACACCGTGTCTTTTTTTCCTCATTGCTAATTTAGAGGCTTAATTGCAATAGACTACAATTTGAGATTGTTTGTAAATCCAGCAGTTTCTTAAACACCTAAACTTTATGATGCATGAAATATGACAAGTTTTTTTACTACAAGTTTGAGAGCTACATAATATGAGATGACTCATTTTCACTCATTTTAAACAAAGAAAGGTATTACCAGAATATTTAAAGAGAGGAAAATAGAAACAGAACAGGGCACTATGAAAAGGATCAAAAGAATGCGTTTAGGTGAAGGAGGGATGTACCGGACTTTCCAGGTCTTTAGATGATGATGAAGTGATCTAATGACATACAAAGAAATTCTACCTCCATAATCTCAATTAAATGAACAAGAAAAAAAACTAGGTAATATGTATAATTGTAAAGAAGCCCCATACATTGTGTGTTCGCGTTACCCTGAAACAGTTTTCCAGGGGAGGACAGCCAGAGCCAACCAGGCTGGAGCTGGAACATTTGCCTCTCACACTCTTTCTATGTACATCTTGGCACATAGTCACCACTATAGATCAGATCTGACTGATGTGGCATTTTGTTATCCTTTGCAGGTTTTCTGGGCTTTTCCATTCTCTTTTGGTTTGAGCAATGGCCTATGTGTCACTTTCAGTTCACAAATAAACACAGGACTGCCTGTGTTTCCACGCTGGGACTGACCTCACAAATGTTTACTCATGAAGTTGTGGGCAGAGTTCCAGCCTCCTTCTATTACTTATTTGTCTGGGGTAGTCCAGAATGTCCTTTTAGACAAGAACATTACTCATGCTTTTCATCCTCATGATGTCAACTCTGTCAATTTAGTGATCCTTTTGCATGTTGGTACTGAGTATTCCTATAAGTTTCTGTCTTGGTCCCTAGTCTCCAGTGTCCTGTGCTAATTTTTAAAAAAATGATTCACAATATGTCTACTTCCTCTCCTTTCTCTATCTATAAGAAAACCAAACTTGAGTTTGTCCTTTGGAAGTGAAGTTAGGAAAACTATGTCTCATATACTGACTTTTGATTTAAACACACACACACACAGTGAAAAGAAGCCAGATGTATCTAGCATTTATCACTTCAGAGTTGACAGTCTTCAGAGATGATCTCAGCATGATGACATCTTACAAATAACATATTACCTCTGGCTTCTAAGGCATTGCAGTTTTGTGATTTATTATCTAGCATTGCCTTTCTCACCTGTTATTATTCCTTCTGGTCCTATCAATGAACATTTTTCATTTTCAAGACATGTGAGGCATAAAATTAAGAGCCACCACTTTCATTTCCTCTTTTATGAGTAGCTTAGGGGTGTTTAAATGCAAGCCTTTCTTACTTGATTTTTAAAGCAAGGCCAAGAACTTGTATTCAGGTAGAACTGAGAATCCAGAAAGAGCAAGAACAGACCTCTAAAGTTTAGGAGCTCTGGAGTTTCTGCTAGGTGCCTTCAAACTCCTCTTGCTGGTCTCTGTGCATTTCTTCCATGGGACCCAGTGTGAGGTGTGGGTTAAGAGTTCAGACTCTGGATGTTTTTATATGTAGTCATTACAGACCTCTGACCATTTCAACTTTCAGCTGGGTAATAACAAAGGGTAGGAGGGGGTTTGGTTTTTCCATAGTAGAAATGGAAGAAAATGCCAGCAAGAGATAGTATACAAGTTTTTGAATTGAAAATTTAAAGACCGTGAAGTATCTGAAAAATATTTACATCAAAATTTTAGTCTAAAATCAGAATGGCCAATTTTATACTATGCATGTAACAAACATGATAGAATATGGGAAAGGCAGAGTAAAGTTACCAACTGTATCCCACGGAACATCAAAAGATCACGTGGCCGCTTACCTACAAGATGGTCAGTGTCGGGCGCTCCGCCGGGTCCCCGACAGTGCTGGGAAGCGAAGTTCCCTTCTACCTCCAAAGCCGGTGAGGAATGATTGAAAACTCAGGAATCCGATGCAGTTTTAAAAGGCTTTACTTATCACAGGTTCAGGCATACAAATCAGCAAAAGGAAAAGCCCGGTGCTTAGGATTCCAGGCTAGAACCCCAGCCAAGTGTAGGCCAAGATGGCGGCCACCACGTGTAAAGGCTTTGTAAAGGGAAGAAGACAAGACTTCCAAGAAGGGTGCGAAGCTCACAAAGAGAGCACCCACAAAGAAGTGCGCCGAGAGTGAAAACCGGCTAGTTTATATCCCTGCAACTCAGACCTTCCTCCCACTGTTATGGAAAGCAGGGAGGGTCAAATGTCCTTAGGTAATCCCTCCCTGCACCTCACCTAGGCCCTTTAGTATGCTAATGTTTTGAGCCAAATGCAGCGGCCCTTAAAGGAGTCCTGCAACAGGTCAGACTTCCTCAAACCTGAACGAAAGGTTTGAGGCTCTTCGTATTCCTGAAGCAACCAGATGCCATTGGGCTACACTGGCACGTGATAGGGTCAAATGGAGATGTTACTGGCACCCGCTCGAGCAAATCGATGAATAACGGGTTGTCAAGTGATCAAGTGATCAGAGTAAAATAGTTGATTTGTTATATGGGTGGAATTGGGTGATTCCTCTTTATATCTCTTTAATGTTTGTCATGGTACAATTGTCATTGCTTCCTAAAGTAGAACTGAATTGCAAATTATATTGATCTTAGTTTCAATAATTATATCCTTAAATACTTTATAAACAACAATATGTATTGGAATATACTGCCCTTGCACTTACTGTTCCTCTTGTTTTTAATCCTCAGAATCAATAAGGTTTCTTGAAGTACCAAAATTTCAGGGAATTTATAAGAGGATTTTGAAATGTGAACATAACATAACAGAACTATGGTAATAAAACTTTTCATTAAAACCAACAAAAGAACTGTTTGGATGTTTGTATTTTCAAATAAATGAACTGTTTCCTAACATCAGCTCTACAGAATAATTAAGACAATACTACAAAGAGTTTCAGTTTGTCCCCTAAGCGATTTTTCCAGTTATTAACATCTTATATCAAATAAGGTATATTTGGTAAAATGATTGAATCAGTATTGATACAACATTACTAAGATCTATACTTTAATGTTGCTTACTTGGTTTCTAATAATTGTCTCTTTCCTGTTCCAGGGTCCCATCAAGGATACTTTACATTTAGTTACTGTGACTTCTTACGTTCTCTTGGTTTTGTTTATAATATTTCTCCTTTTCATGACCTTGTGGAAAAATCATCAATAAATGCTTGAGTTTTGAGGTAACTGAAAAAGTATCCCACCTGCACAGCAGAGCCTGGCAAGCTACCCTTGTCGTATTTGACATGCCAAATACCAATAACAATTATAGACCTCATTCCCATGAGTTAATGGAATGGTTTGAGGCTCTTTATGTTCCTGGAGCGGGCAGATGCCCTTGGGCTATCTCACATGTGACAGGACACATTGAGATGTTACTGGTGCCCGCTTGAGCTAATCGATGATCTACAGGAAGACAAGTGATACAAGTGATTCATGACCTTTGCTTATTTTGAGGGAAATTTGTTGGTCAGATATTTCTAGGATTCCTCAATGATTATTTTTCTGATTGTTTTGTTTTTGCATGACTACCCTGGGTTGCTTTAAAACAAATTGCAGGGAGATGCCAAAGAAGTCAACTACTATTTTCACCTCATCATATGTTAATATATACATTCAGATCACTTATTCTGTAGATGTTATCTGTGCACTGTTTCAAGATCACTGATGATTTGTTTATCTCTGAGGAAAAGGGGTTTATAGCAAAATTGGATGTAGACATAGGACAAATCTACCAGATTCTAATCTTTAGTTCTTGGAATTTCATAAAAAAACATTGCTTTTAGTACAGATCCCCTTCTTCTCTTCTCTATATAGTCATATGCCCCAGTCCGTCTACCTCAACAGTTACATTAACTATAATTTATATCTTAAAGTAATACTTATATCATTTCTGAAATTGCACAGAGAAGGCCAGGATATAGATCAATGGAAGATGCATGTTTTGTGTTACATGTATGATGTCCTGGATTCAATCCCCAACATTAAAGGTGAGGGGGAGGATTAAAATTCCACAGACTTTCCAGACCATCTGGAGACTACAGCGTGGAATTTTGAGCTGTACAGACACAAGCCCACTTTTTATGTTTAGGTAGAGATTATGCACATGAAGACATTTTACCTTTCATACCAATACAGCAGGAACCGAGGTGTGAAGCACCAGGTCACTAAATCTCCATCCACAGAACAGGCAGCCAATCAGAATAGATAATGGGATGGTTGGAGTTGGGACTTGGCAGCAGATTAAAGAAAGTTCCCAGCCCCATCTCTCCGGTCTGTTTCTGAGCAGCATCTCTGATGCTCTCCTCCCTTAGGGAGGGCTGTTGCCCCTGAAACTTGCTTCAATACAGGCAAGACTCATTCCCAGACAGGCAGAATACAGGTTGGGCTCACAACCCAGGTAGTGACAAGGTTCTGAGCTCAGGGGACTCATCCACATGCGTGTGACCATGACTGGAGACCAGAAAAGCCAGGACAGGATAACAGAAACTGCTGGGGTACAGTTGGGAGGCCCTGAGATGGCTACAGGCAAAGGGATCTCACCACATGCCTGTAGCTGTATCTGGAGACTAAGGAAAGCATGCCTAGGATAAAGAGAGGTGCAGGGATAGGGCCTGGGCTTTGTTCACAGGATGAGAGTAGACTGCATTGGACAAAAAGGACAAGACAGGTAAGTGGTTCATGGGACCAGGCAGCATCAAGGTACAGGACTGGTGACATCATTCCCAGGTAAGGAAGAGGCCTGGACATCTGGGGAGGAATCTGGACCCAGATTCCTATCTTTATGATAAACTTTAGTCATTAATCTATGGAGTTTTGTATGCAAATCTTTCATACAATTCTCAAGAACTCATCAGCACAGGAAAATCTGCTTTCACACTAACAATACTGACAAAATAAATACATTTCATAGATCTGTCAAATGAAACATGTGAACAGAGATGAGTTCCAACTGCAGGAATCTCCACAGATCTATGGGTGGGGGTGGGAGGGTCATCGAGAGGGCAGTGAAAGGAAGTTTTTGAGCAGGAGTGCCTTCCACATCACATTCTCATTTCTCTTCTAACGCTGACCCATTGAAATTTCTTAATAAAAATATTGAATGAATATTTGAATAAGGAGCTGTAAGGATATTAAAATTGAAGTGTCCCAGCGTTATCAGTCCCTGTCAGCACTGCTGTAAACTTTTCTAAGGAACACATACCATGCATGGCCTTTGTTCCTTAATTTCCTGAGCTGCAGCCCACATACACAAAGAATTTGGACAAGTCTGACCCAAAGACAGCAAGAGAATTGCCATTACCAACCCAGAGACTGGCATACAGTGATGAGCCAAATGAACTCTTGAAAGTCTTTCCCTGGAAATTTTGGATTAAGAATTAAGAAATGAATTGACTAGAAAAAAAATTTACTTCAGCTGTAAAATTACCACAGGCTTGAATATGTCAGCAATGTGCAAGATATGGCTATTGAGTAGAAAGAGAGAAAAAAAAATCTAGTTGGGGTAGAATGACCTTGCAAGTGATTGAGTCTAAGATAGAGCATTGAAAGGGGACATAAAAAAGGGCCAGAGAAAAGATCAGTGCTTTAAACTAGGTGACATCTTCGGCTTTCTGACCTCTACTGCACTTTGATTTTTGTGAACACTTTCCGCTAACATCCAGCTCTCTTCTCTGAAGTCAAATTAATCGTTTTAAAGTTTAAAGGATATTACAGTAATGTTCTGGATGCATCTGACTTGCTAACAACAGCTAAAATTTTCAAAATGGAATCCTTGCAAAAAATATTTTTAGTATCTTTTGACTCTGTATACTATATTAAAAATTCCAGTTTACTGTTTTTCAATTTTTTTTTTGGGGGTGGGGGACGGGCTAGGAGGACATAGCAGAGGAAAGGAAGAGAAGAGGAAAATTAAACTGGCCACACCCCGCCTTTCTCAAGCCTACCTGGAGCTCTATTCCCAGGTCCCACCCACACACTTATACCTTCTTCTGGACAGAACTAATTGCATAAGCTCTGGAGTCCAACCTTGCAAATGCACCTAATGATGCACAAATCTGCTTGCTCCTAAATGTTCCTAACTGTAGTCCTTAGTCATAGTATAGGCATGTATCTTTCCCATCACTAATGATGTTTTTCTGAGATCAGTAATGTTGTGTGCTTCTTGAGTAATAGTAACAGTGTATTTGTTATTTTATAAGTATGCAAAAACATGACCAAATAGCATATTAAAACCACCACACACAGAATAAACACATAGAGCACATTTATAAAACACTAATTAGAAGCTGGAATTATAGTCCAGCATTTAGGGCACTTGCCTGGCAAGCAGCTAACTTCATTTCACTCCCAGCCCTCCATATGGTCACTTGAGCCCACCAGGACTGATTCCTGTACACAAAGCCAGAAGTAAGCCCTCAGCACCACTTGGTGTGGCCCAAAACAAACCAAAGAATACCATTAAAGCAGAATTTCCAGTCAGCAAACAAACCTTAACAGTAAATATTTTAATATTTAAACTTATTTTGACATAGTATTTAAGTTTTTTCAATAGTAATCATAATTTCCCTTTCAAATACATTTATACAAATTTTCCTGGAGATACATTTCTAAGTTGAGAAAGTAAATTTTCCCCTCCTCCTTGTCACTTGTCACTTGTCTTCCCATTGTTCATTGATTTGTTCCAGTGGGAACCAGTAATGTCTCCATTTGTTGGGAATGAGGTCCATTATTGTTACTGTTTTTGGCATATCCAATACACCATGGGTGGCTTGCCAGGCTCTGCTGTGGCTCTGGGTTCATCTGAGAATGCCCAGTCTTTCTCTATGTCAGACCATCAATCATCCAGGGCCCACAGGGCAGAGCCCTGGGTGTAGACAAGCCTGTCTCCTGTCTGCCACCTGCCTATACAGCTGAGCACTGCATCCACACCTGCAACAACTCAGTTTATATAAATGTATAGTTGGTGTTTTCAATGTTTTTTAAAAACTCCTAATCTTATAAGTTTTAAGGCTTTTGGTGTTTCATGGATTTTTACAATAAAATTTTAAAATATTTTATTAGTCCAGGCTTTTGACTGAAATGTGGGATTGCCTACATATGAGAATTAGATTTAGAAAATATCTGTTATATGATAAAAATTGAAACGAGAGGGTTTTTTTTGAAGATCAATGACTTCATCACAAAGTGTATTTGACATTGAGATTTTTTTTAAATTTAATTTTGCTTTTTAAAATAAAGTTTGGCCAAAAATAAAACTAGGATCTTGAACTGGTAAAATTAGGTCAGTTAAATATCCTTTTTATGTTTGAAGCTGCGGTTTCATTTTAGCTGGAATAAAACGTCATATATTAACTACTGAAATAGAGGATTATGACTGCATATAAAAGAGCACATTTGTGTATTTCCCTAGGGTGACTGATGATTTTACTGTTTTGGGTACAACCGGTAGGGCATTTGCATTGCACATGGCTGACCCAAGTTCTATCCCAGACATCCCACATGTTCCCCTAAGCACCAACCAGGAGTAATCCTGAGCACAGCCAGGAGAGTGTATCCCCAAAAAGAAATCTAGTGGATATAGAAAAACAGCAAAGAAAAGTTGAGTTAAGATGTTTGGTTCTGCAAACTAATAAAGCTATTTTCCATTCAGTATTCAGTGGTTTAACCACATATTCAGTGGGTCCCTTATAAAGACATTGTGAACATTCACTTTGAGTTACTCTAAAAACACAGTAAAAGTTTAGTCTTCTTTAATCTAGAGAGTGTCTTTGCATATGTTTGCTTCATAACTTAAAAAACTGATAAACATTACAAAGAAAGTGCTTAAACTTATATGTGTGAATTTCTGAGTATTAAAATAATCAACTATTATTAAAATATTCAGATGTTTGTACTAAAATTAAATTAGTATTTAAATACTGAATGAATAGTACTAGATTCTAGAGTTCTCTCTTATGTATAATGTTTGGATATATTATGCATATAAAGTTCTTAGTAGCTGTGTACAATCATCAGATCTCTATATTTCTAGCATTTAATTTGTATTCCTCACATCCATTTTATTTTCTTGGACTAAAAGCATATCTTCTCCTTTTCTTTAAAGCCCATAGTGTCTGTGATAATCTTTTGTCCATGGTTCAGTGAATACTGTGATCCCAGAGAGATGATTAAGATGATTAAGCTATTTCTACTTAATCATAGGGAAGATGAATAGGGAAGATGAATATTTGTATTGGTTTAAAATCAAAAGATTATCTCTTTTATTGTTTATTGTAAACTGCAGAATTTATGGTTCTCATCTCAGTTCCTTTGCTATTGTCATCATTTAATTCTTTCCATCATTCCTTCATATGATTAAAGTAGAATAATCATGAATGTATCTGTGAAATAGATTAAAAGTCCTGTAAACTTTCACTTTTGCCCTAATAATGTCTGCATTTTCTTCTTTAGTGCTTCTTAAAGTGCTACTTTCCAACGTAATAGCTCAGAATGGTGGATAGTGAATGTAAACCTAGAAATTCCATCTTTAACTAGACTTTAGTAGTCTGCTAAGAGCAATATATCCTTGATCTCATGTATGTCACTGTTTTTGTATCATAGTGCATATTTACATTTTAAAATATGATTTCTTACTGATTATCAAATATGGCTCATTTACAGAGTTGCATTGAATTATCTAATCCAGTTCATAAAGAATTAATAAAAATATCAAGTAATGGACATTTTTGCTATGGTTTAAAGAATAAGTTATTTCAGCCATTATTTATAGCATCAGTTGTTTCATTATTTAAATATGAAAGCAGAATTACCAGTTTTATAGTATTCTATAATAAAATGTTTATGGCTAATTTTCCTTCATTAAATAATTGTTTTTATAATAATTGTCTCAGCATTAGAAATAATGTTTATTAATCTCTATTAACATAGTAGTTGAGTAACTAAGGTTCTGGATTTGAATTAAAGTCATAAAATTGCCATTGACCAGTCTGACCTCATTCGCCACTTACAATTTCCTCATCTATGAAATGGGAATGCATGGCAAAAGCCTATCTGCTGGGCTATTGCTCCAGCCCCCTCTAGTCTTAAGGATAGATTATAGAGTTCCATACATTTTCTCTTTTTCTTCCACTTGGCTAATGGCTAATGATCCATTATGTTGATCAACCCCATATCTGGTCCAGAAAGAAAAGCCATTGTTTATATAAAGATAAAGATAAAGATGGGCCCAGGTATGCTGATCCAGAGACAGACATGGGGCAGAGCTGCTACTGGGTCTCACTGTGCCCAGCCGCTCATGAGGTGCCTGGGAGGTGGCAGGTTCTAGCCCTGGCCTGCCACCCCAGCAGAACCTCACGACAAGCCAGACAACCCCCACTCCATGAGGGCCTCCATTTTCCACATCCGGACTTCCCCTTGTCAGAACTCCATCAGCAGACCCGTCTATCACAGCCTGGCTTCGGCGGCCGCAAGTGGCTACACGGTTCATCAATAAATGCTGGATTTTTTTTTGAGATTTATTTTTTTAAGTATTTTATTATACCACCGTGAGATATACAAATAAAAAAGATATACAATTAAAAAGTTCATATTTGGATTTTGGTCATACAGTGTTCCAGCACCCATCCCTCCACCAGTGCCCATCTCCCACCACCCACGTCCCCGGACTTCCCCCTCATCAGAACTCCACCCAGCAGAACAGCCTATCACAGCCTGGTTGGCGGAGCCGCTTGCGCCACTCGGTTCATCAATAAATGCTGGATTTTGAGATGACTACAAGAGTATGCTACCCACATGGCAGAGCCTAGCAAGCTACCCGTGTCGTATTTGATATGCCAGATACCAGTAACAATTATAGACCTCATTCCCATGACCTAATGGAATGGTTTGAGGCTCTTTATAATCCTGGAGCAAGCAGGTGCCCTTGGGCTCTACTTGCATGAGACAGGTCATATGAGATGTTACCTGTAAATCGATGATTAACGGGAAGACACCCCCCACTCCATGAGGACCTCCGTTTTTCCACATCCGGACTTCCCCCTTGTCAGAACCTCACAACAAGCCAGACGACCCCCCCCCACTCCATGAGGGCCTCCATTTTCCACATCCGGACTTCTCTCTCGTCAGACCTCCACCCAGCAGACCAGCCTATCAGCGCCAGGCTCGTGTGGCCGCTTGCGGCCGCCCCGGTTCATCAATAAATGATGGACTTAGAGATGCCTACAAGAGTATGCTACCTGCACGGCAGAGCCTGGCAAGCTACCCGTGTTGAATTTGATATATATGCCAAATGCCAGTAACAATTATAGACCTCATTCCGGAATGGATTGAGGCTCTTTATGTTCCTGGAGCAAGCAGATACCTTGGGCTCTACTAGCATGAGACAGGACATATGGAGATGTTACTGGGGCCCGCTCGAGCAAATCGATGATGAACGGGAAGACAGTGATACAGTGAACGGGAAGACAGTGATACAGTGATATATTCTTTACAATTAGAGTTGCAATAATAGTGAAATTAGTAAACATATGTAAAGCATGTTGAACATTTCCCAGTGTTACAAAAATGGATAAAAATTTACCTACATAAATTAAGTTTATTATAGATGGAAATATTTCATTAAGGTAGCCACATAAAAATAGAACGAATCGTAGAGAATCCATGACAGAACTCAAGTCCTTTAAGCCTGCAGGGGTAAAAATTGACTTGTTCTCTCTTCTCTCTGTATCAAACTCTGACAACAGTTCATAGCACACTATCTCCTCTAATTCTCTGTCCCAAAAGATAAGCCATGAAGCCATTGGAAAGAGGCCATCCATCATGACATCACTTGATATAATTACTCTTTAGAAACGTGGTGGCTGGTCTGAGGTGGAAGTGCTCTGGGCAGGGCTGTCAGGAAACACAGCTGAACAGGCTTTGTCTTTCTGGCGCTGTCTTGTCTCTACGGATTATTGTTCCAGGGTATACATTTTTTTTGTTTGTTCCTGCATTTGAATTGGGAAACTTTAACCTTTTACAGAGACAATGATGAAGATGCTGGTTGACCTGAGAGACCACCTCTCAATAGAATTACTGGCAATTGATTTTTTCCATCACTCTTATTATATCTGGTAATAAATCCTATGTAGATATTTTTTCATTGTTTTGATAGCCTAGCAACCAGACTTTGAAAACCTATGTACATGGTTAACAATATTTCCAGTTTTTAGCTGAATCTATTCACACTGCAGCACTGAGGTAGTACTTTGGAACAAAAAAGAACTTCACTGTAGCTATAAGCACACACAGCAGAAATAGACTTCATAAACAACAACAAAATGTAGGTCTTGTCTATGTAAAAAAGAACAGATAAAAGCTCAACGAGGTTTATACACTTGAATGCCAAAGAGTGAGAATAAACTCTATTATTTGAACTATTATTTGAACTCTAAATATTAGCATTCACAGAATATATTGGACACAGTACTAAGATTCTCCTCCACGCAAGAGGTCAACATGGTGATTACTTCTGCCTATTGGTTAATTAGCTATCAGCATTTCAGGAACTGCAAGTAAAGACAGGCCTTCTCTTACGTCCTTGAAACACTTCCAACTTGAGCACACACAGAATAATAAAGAATATATAAAATAGTAATGAGATGACTCCCTTATTATAAAGGGACCTGAACATGTAGTCTTTCAGGGCAGAGAATAATCAAGGATAACAAATAACAAACACAGACACACTCAATTGTTTGAAGTGTTGCTTCTATCATCAAAAGTTCAAGTGCTGGGGGGAAGGAAGGGTACATTCCGAAGTTCTCTAAATTACTGGAATTTAGAGATTAAAGAGGAAGGTGCTTAAGAGAAATCCAGAGTTACTATGTTGCAAGGGGAAAATGTGTTTAATTCCCAGACTAGTGTTCAAATCCTATTTCTGTTCAAATCCTATTTCTAATCCTATTTCATGTAAAAACTTTTTGTAGCTTATTCTAATCCATGTGTGCATAAAAACGTGAAACTTTATAGCAATGTTATGGAAGATTTTGGAGGAATATATTTTAAAATAAATGATGATGATTAATCTAGTTTTGTATGGAAGAGAATGGATGTCTAACTACTTTATGATTAGATTTAGTAGCCTTAAATAGTTTATACTTTGTACAATTCTACTAATCAATTAAAAAGAAAGTGTCTCTAAAATCTCTATGTGTGTGGTTTGCTTTACAATGTAATATGGTAGAAATAGAAAAAAGTCATAATAGGCAAAATTTAAGCTTGAGTGGTGTTTTCACAGAAGAGTATATGACTTATTTTCACAGTAACTGTTCTTTAGCTCTAATTACCAAAATTTGAAACAAATGAGTCAGCAAATAAGTGACTAATAATTTTTTTGTTAAAATTATTTTTTTATTTTATTGTACCTCTGTGAGCTACACAATTAAAAGGATATTCATGATTGGGTTTCAGTCATACAGTGAGAGATTAATATCAAAGTATTACACAGTTCAGAAGAGACAGATATATATATATATATATATATATATATATATGTATATACATGGGTATAGATATAGGTATAGATATGTGACAATGAGGAGACAAACAGGATGAACATTTCACTTTTTCTCAAAGATTAAAATCAATGTTTATTTTTAAAAGCATGAATTTTTTTCTAAGGGCTTCAGCTACAAGATATCTAAAAAGAGGGTCCTGATAAAATATTAAATCAGCACAACTTTATTGATGCCTCCCACATCCTAAGCCCAGAGCTGGCAAAAGAAACAGAAATGAGTCAAGCTTAATTAGAACTCTTGAGAAACTCACCATGTACGGCATCTGATATTGAAAATATGTTTATATTTTGTTACATTGGGTTAGATCAAAATACTGTTGGAAAGATACCTTGCTTTCTACTTTACCAGTATACAAAATTATAAGATACAATGTCATATTCCAAAATTAATAAAAACACATTTTAGGAAAATACAATGTCAGAATTTTACTCATACAAATATGTATTGATGCAGTCATGTCTGAGGACATTAAAATGATCTTTTTATTTTCTCCCTTTAGGAATTTAATGCACAAACAGTCAAGAAAACGAAAGAGACACACTGAAGATAGCAAGTCTCCAGTCTAAAAAGAATAGCTTTCATTCCTGTTAGGTTTTGAATGAGAAGCTACCTTTGGCCATATTTGGGGACTGAAAATATAGCCAAGAACAGAAAAGAAGGGTGGTCCGAGAGGCATATCTAAGCGGAAATTGTGACCTGCAAATAAAGAGGGCAAGGAGTCAGAAGGCAGCAGTACTGCTATAGACTAAGGGAACAGGCACGGGGTAAAAATGTTCTTATTGTTATGGGAAATTTTAGGAACTGTGTTTTAACAACTTTCATATATATCATATAACTTTAACACTGGGCATCATGTAAGGGTTGGGGTGATAGTAAACTGATAAGGAGCTTGGCTTACATATGGCCAACCTGTGTTTGATCCCCAGTACCTAAAATGGTACCTGAACCTGCCCTGCCAGGGGTGAACCCTGAGCACAGAGTCAGGCATAAGCCCTGAGCAAAGTCTGGTATGCCCTCCCAAATAAATGCAAAAGATTAACAGTAGACATCATGTTGTACATTACATCTTTACACAATTTAACCATAGAAAACTATGTACTCAAGGTAAAATAAAATGAGATCATTATATTCTGATCCTAAGAATTGTTTTTTAGCTATCAGTTACTATAACAAGCCATTCACCAAGATTCAGAGCTCATCCTTCCAACACCATTCCTTTGATCTTTTCATTAAGCTCCTGTGCCTTCAGCTCAAGTTTACAGGAAAGAAGAGCAGAAGAAAACTCTGAGTAAGAGACTTCATTAGCTATTATCCTCAAAGTTGGCACACAAAGCAGAAAAGTGAAATTGCTAGCAAATTCCATTAGAGTTTTCAATATTCAGAATTTGACGATTTACCTGTTCTCATTATAGGCTATACAATGCCATCTGCAAACCTCTCAGTCTCAAACTTTCACCCTGCCAAACTCTGTTACTATTTCAAGGATTAGCCTATGAACCAACTAAAGCCAGTTAAATTTTTTCTAGGTCTTCTGGGAAATGTTCTTAGACCTTCCATGCTGGATGTGGATTTAAAGGGATAAAGTGGAAGATTCAATTGCTGCTATTTTGCACTTTAGCAGAGACTGCAGTAGTGTGGCTGAAGGCAGAACAGAAATTTCCATGAAATTTTAGCCCTTAATGTGGACATGTTGAAACCATGCCCTAATCCTAAAAAATTTATTTATAAGACATTTTCTTCTTGCCCAGGTGGCCTTAGCTGGATCTTATGTGATATGCAATTAAGAATCCTGATCCATCCTGACTCTTTAGAACAGTAACAATTTTGAGCTAATGTTCTTTTCAATGAAAGCAGTTACATATGAGTTACCTACAAGATGCATTCTGCCTTAATTTTATACAACTACAAACATGTTCATATACATGACTTTGTGATACAGTCTCACATATTTTTGCATAATTTTGTTCCTTTTGATATATCTGTAATTTTATTTTCCTTGTTATATAATGTTCTTGCTCCACCTAAGAACTTATTCTTTCAATGCCTTGATTCTCATTCTATTCTTTCTTCAACAAAAAGTCAATTAATCAATTTTTCCTGTCCATAAGCTTCTTTCTCTAAATTTTATCTGGTGTTTTCTTCTAAAAAAAAGGAAAACAAGCACAAAATGCTGCATTACAATAAAGAGTAAATTAATGAAGTCTGTCTTTTAGCGGTGGTTAGAGCCATTCCTTCTCTTCAAAAACTTCTCAAGAGTTATATATTTTCCTTCCCCTTTCCTTAGTTTTTTCATTTACTACTTCATGCACCCTGGTTTTACTTCTTCCCCCCTTTTTATTACCAAGTTCCTATCACTAAGGTCATTAATGATCTCACTGTCAAGAAATCCTGTAGTCAGTTGTAAATTCAAGTCTTACTCTCTTCAAGCAGTATTCATTTTAGAACTCATTTCTTTTTTAAATGTACTGTGTCTATTTGCACAATTTCACAAATAGTTGGCTTTTCTCTAACATATTTGATAACTTCTCAGTTTCTTTTACAGACTGGTCTTTGTATATACAATAAATATCAGAATTCATCAAATATCATTCTTATAAAAAATCACACCATACCATATTATCTTCTTAGCAAATCATGGAACTCAATTGCCACAATTATCATCTATATGTAGATGACTCCTAGACTCTATTTCTGTCCTTTCACTTAATATGTATAAATAAATTGTTGATACCTCTCTTCAGATATTTCAACTTGACCTAAGTTACTGTATTTTGCATTTTTCCACAATGACTTGATCCTTCCCAATCTTCCCTATCTTTGTGATACCATTATATTTAATCTACCATTATATTTAATCATTGTACCTACCACAAACCCTTTTTCAATTGCTGGATTTTTCTATCTGTGCTGAGAGGGGTATTGAAAGTTTTCACTATGTTTGTAGATTTTTAATTCCTGTCTTAAATTCAATCAGTTAGTATTTCACATGTTTTTGAACTCTGTGGGCTTGTGCAAGCATATTTGATATTACTATACCTCAAGCAATTTCTGGCATAAATAATTTGCTGAAACACAGATACATGGGGCAGAGCTGCTACCGGCTCTCCCTGTGCTTGGCTGATCATGAGGCATCTGAGAGGGGGAATGTTTTTGCCCTGGCTTGCCATCCCAAAGGAGCCTCTCAAGAAGCCAGAGGAACCACCGCACCAGGAGGGCCATCATTTTCAACATCCGGACTCCACAGCTCATCAGAGCTCCACCCAAGAGAAAAGCCTATGTCTCCCTATTGTGGTTCACCAGTAAATACACAAACTGATAGCCTACTACCAAGAGTATCCCACGCTCATGGCAGAGCCTGGCAAGCTACCCGTGTTGTACTTGATATGCCAAAAACGAGTAACAATTATAGACCTCATTCCCATGACCTGAGTGAATGATTTGAGGCTCTTCATCTTTCTGGAGCTATCAGATGCTCTTGGGCTACACTAGCCCTCGACAGAACATATGGAGATGTTACTGGTGCCCACTCGAGCAAATTGATGAATAACAGGAAGACAAGTGATACAGTGGCAAGTGAAATAATTTGCTATAAATTTTATCCTATCTATAATCGCCAGAATCTGGAAGCAAACAGAGTACCCAAGAACAGATGACTGGATAAAGAAACTTTGGTACATCTACACAATGGAATACTATGCAGCTGTTAGGAAAACGAAGGCATGAAATTCGCCTATAAATGGATGAACATGGAGAGGTTCATGCTGAGTGAAATTAGCCAGAGGGAAAAGTACAGATATAGAATGACTGCATTTATTTGAGGGATATTAAAAAAATAGCATGGTACTAATATCCAAGGCCAGACAAAACATGGATCAGGAGGTCTCATCAGTAGGTAGAACCTACTGCAAATGTGTGAAGTCAGAGGTTAGGTAATACAGAGAAAGGAAGAGTGTACTAATAATTATTGTAAATGATAATACCACTGTAGAACTGAGCATTGAAAGTAGGCAAAGGATATACGTGATAACCTCTAACTGTAAGTATTGCAAGCCACAATGGAGAGAAATGAAAATTTCCTGCCATAAATGCAGGCTGGGGGGAAGAAGTCAGGGGACATTGGTGATGGGAAACAGGCACTGGTGGAGGGGATGGGTGCTGGAACACTGTATGACTGAAATGCAAATATGAACACTTTTATAACTGTATATCTCACTCTTATATAATAAAATTTTTTAAAAATTGATCCTATCTTATGGCGCTGTTTAATTATTTCTTTTTGTGGCTTAGTATTTTTTGTGATAATTATCTTTCCCTCTCTTTAATTTTATTCTACACTGAAGTAATTTTTTTTTTTTGCTTTTTGGGTCACACCAGCGATGCTCAGGGGTTTCTCCTGGCTCTGCACTCAGGAATTACTCCTGGCGGTGCTCAGGGGACCATATGGGATACGGGATCGAACCCGGGCCGGCACAGGCCAGCCGCATGCAAGGCAAACGCCCTACCCGCTGGGCTATCTCTCCGGCCCCTGAAGTAAATTTTTATAGATCAAATATAGATTTGTATTTTTTAGAAAAACAGTAACTATATTTTCAATCTCTATCTTTTATGTGGGATATGTAGACAATTTACATTTTATATAATTGCTAATAGACTAGAGGCATATCTTCCATTTTATATTTTACTTCAGTTTATTCTGTCTTTTGATCTGCTTTCTTTTCTCATGTCTTTTTTGTGGGTTATTGAATGTATCTTATGTTTTCTATTTATGCAGATTTTTAGTGTATTTCCTTGTATACTGCTTTACTTTTCTTGAGAGGTTACTCAAGATATTTTGTTTTACATAGTTTATTGCAGTGAACTGGTATCATTTTAGCTCTTTGGGTGAAATAAAATAAACTTTTTCTCCCTTTAAGTCTCTTGATATCCCCCAATCTATATTATCAAACAACTAAGACTTACACTGGTCCAAAGAAGTAATCATTAGATAAGTGAGCAGGTGGGTGAATTGTTATTTTTAGGCCCTTTCTGTGGGCAGGTACTAGTAGTAAATAGCATTAATGCCAGCCAGGACTACCTAACATATTGGAATGCTGTGTGCTTAGTAAAGGAAAGCTAAATCCTTCTGCACAAAAGATATGTTATCCTGGGCCAAGGCTGTTAATGCATATTTACCTTTTGATCTGAAGATGGTAGTAATTTTCTATACTAAGGAACTGTATTATGATAGTGAATAAAAACAAATGGAAATAGCAAGATGAGCTTGTTTTCCATACTGCTCCAAGTATATTCTGGAGTTATCTTTCCTTTTTATGTTTTCATAACTTATCTAGAAAAAAAAAACTGAAATGGGTTTTTGCAGATTCAAGTAACAGAGTTTCAAGAAAGAAAAAGAAACAGGAAAGAAAAATAGAAGAGACAAGTCAGAAGAAAAGGGATGTGAACATGCCCCCAATCCTCCCCCAAAAGAAAGTTTTTTGCACAGGGTCCTAAATATATTTTTCTAGTCTTATAAAAATGATCCAAATTAGTGACCATCTCCTTTGAGTTTTTCCCGTCTGTTTTCTGTTTTAATTTGTGTGTGTGTTTGTGTGTGTGTGTCTGTGCATGTGTGTTTGTGTGCATGCAGTGGTGCTTGTGAGGGACCTCCCAAAAAGTGTTCAGAAAGTTCGGGTATGCCCTGAAGTTCTCAGTAACTGCATCACCAGTTTAATTCAAGGGTCTAATGATGAGATAGAATTTGGGCCCTTTGCTGCCAGGGGTACCCAGACTACCTCATATCCTTGAGATGCACCTGATGTTAATAGGGAGGTCATCATATGGTACCAGGTCTAAAACCTCATTTCTTTTATTTTTGACTATCTGGTAGGTGTGATGAGTATTTAAAAATAATAAAACTCTGGGCCAGAACAATGTTCCAGCGGGTAGGGTATTTGACTTGCATGCAATTGACCTAGTTCTATTCTGGCAATCCATAAGATCCCCTGAGCACTGCCAGGAGAAACTCTTATGCAGAGGCCAGGAGTACTCCTGAGCATCGCCATGTGTGACCTAAAAAAGAAAAAAAGTAAGAAAACACAAGAAGGTTTCTACCATGGAAACATTTGGTAGGTGTGTAAAAAGAACCTTGAAATAATTCAGTCTCTCTTCAATGTCTTCCACTAAATCTATTTCAATGTGTCTATAGAGAAAACATCAGTGGCTGAATGGCATAGAAAAAAATCTCATTTCTTTCTTTTTTTTGGGATGGGGGTTGCACCGGTGACACTCAAGGGTTACTTCTGGCTATTTGATTAGGAATTACTCCCTTGCAGTGCTCATATGGGATGCTGGGGATAGAACCTGGGTCAGCTGTGTGCAAGGCAAATGCCCTACGATGCCCTGTGCTATCGCTCTGGCCCCAGTCTCAGTTTTTTAATCTGTTCTTAGCAGGTCACTATCATTATCTGCAATCAGTTCTATATATAACTAGTGAATTTATTTCTACATTATAAATACTATCTATAATTGTGTGTTATATGCTAATTGCTATGGATTCATCTTTATGATGAAATGAGGGTCTAACTCCTCAATATATTAATATCTCTTGTACATTCTTACTCTTCTACTTCAAAGCTGCTTGTGTTGTATTTGATATGCCAAATACCAGTAACATTTATATTAGGTCATTCCCATGACCTAATATAATGGTTTGAGACTCTTTATGTTCCTGGAGCAAGAAGATGCCTTTGGGTTCTACTAGCATGAGACAGGACATATGGAGATATTATTGGTGCCCGCTCTAGCAAATAGATGATGAATGGGAAGATCGTGATCGTGATCGTGATTGAGCACTCATGTTAAAAATTAATTTTAAAATATTTACATGCCTTTGTAGCGTCCATAAACATATACTGTGTCAAAACGTGCATCTGGCACGTCTTTTACATTAACAGAAGCAAAAGTAAATAACTCATGATATTTAAAAAAATGTCAAGTGTTGCATTTGCTATTTTGAAGTTCTGACACAAATGCTTACTAGAAGTATTGTTTGATCCTTTGTTTACAAATGTTTAGAAAAGTTGTAATAAAGGATATCCTTTGGGGTGGACCATCTTCTAGTGAAAAGGAGATAATTTTATGCTAACCAACTTGGCAAAAGCTATCATGATTGAGCAAATATAAGACAGTGTGAAAGGGGTTGATAGTTTCCTTAAACTTTAGCACACTAAAGGCACTTATGGAACCACAAAGTTAAAGAGAATTTCTTTAATAAATCACATGGATTTTGGGAAGTCAAGGAATATGCAATTGGGACAAATGAGTTTATAGTGTTCAAAAGTTGTTTCAGATATTGATTAAATTCTTGTTAGAAACTTTTTTCACAGGCTAAATGTAACCATTCTATTATCTACCTCATAGGATGTAAGTAAAAAATTTCTAACAGCACTATCAGAATATGTCCCTATGATTATTCCAGGGTTGTGGACACCAATCCTGTACTTAGTTCCAAATACTTGCAATTTTTTTTTCAATTTTGAGGTCAAGTTGAAACTTTGGGGATGACTTGATCAAAAAAACCCCCAAATTTTGATGTTTACTGGTATTAGAAGACTCAGGGACCATAAAGAAAACTACTCATTTTTGAGTAGATTATATAATATGTACTGTGAAACATTATCATAAAAACCTCAATACATTTCCCCTTTGTTCAGTTTCATTCTAGGATTCTAAGAATCTGTCCATTTCTTGTAAGTTCTCCATTTTAATAGCATACAACCATTCATAGTACAATTTCATAGTATCTTGAATTTCTGAAGGATTTGTTCTGATCTCCCCTCTTTTACCTCAGGTCAATCACAAGAAAGAAAATTTAAATATAATTAAGACTCTTCCATTTTTATTTGTTTCTTTTTCTTTGTAACATCTCTTTTTCATTAGGTATGGTTTCTCCATACCTAATACTGTTCAAGGGCTACTCCTGGCTCTGCACTCAGAAATTACTCTTGACAGTGCTTGAGGAACCATATGGGATGCTGGGAATTGAACCTGAGTTGGCCATGAGCAAAGTAAGCACCCACCTGCTGTACTATAGTCTCAGCTCCAAGAATCTGCAGATTTTTAATTTAAAAATAGTAATTCTGAATCCTCTAGAATGTAATTATGATCCAGGTGAGTTTATTGGAGAGACGCCTTAAATATTCAGGGATGAAAATTGCTGATACTCTTTAAAATCTCCCGAAACATTGAATACACAGTAATCCTTCTAAACACCTTCTATTACGCTAACATCACATTAATAATCAAAACAGAGAGAGAGAGAGACTTCTAGAAAAGGAGAAGAAAACTTCAGACCAATTTTCCTAATTAAATTGCCGCAAAAGTCTTTAACAAAATCTTAGCAAACTGAATTTCATAGCACATCAAAAGAATCATACACCACAATCGCGTGAGATTCATCCCTGGAATGCAAGGGTGTTTCAACATCACTTGTATCACTTGTATCACTTGTCTACCTGTTGTTCATTGAGTTGCTCCAGCGGGCACCAGTAACATCTCATATGTCCTGTCACAAGCTAGTGTAGCCCAAGGGCATCAGCTCGCTCCAGGGAAACATGAAGAGCCTAGTATATACGTATATGTGTACTTGAATCCCTTTGGCCCCTGCTCCCATAGCTTCTCATCTATCTCTTCTACCCTCCCCTTAGCTCTATTTCTTTCTCCTCCCTATACTCTGAGTCCTTGAGTGATCTAAAACTCCCCCACTGGATCATTAGATTTCCTTATCCAGTTACTCTAAATACCACATACAGGTGATATCATCCTGAGTTTGTCCTTCTCTAGCTTAGTACATTTAACGTGATAAATTCCAGGTGAAAAACTGAAAGCACTCCTGTGAGTTCAGGAACAATGGGAGGATATCTACTGGCTCCACTTTTATTCAGTATAGGGTTTGAAGTCCTAGAAATAACAATAAGGGGGAAAAAAAAGAAATCAAAAAGAATCCAAATTAGAAAAGAAGTCAAATTATCACTATTTGCAGATGGCATGATAGTATATATAGTCCACCAAAATAGCTTCAATACAGCAAAGCAGCAAGCTACAAAGTCCACACACAAAAATTGTTTACATTCCTACACACAGTGAATTGGAGGAGAAAACGTTCAAAAAGTCTATCCCATTTAAATCTGTGTACAAAAAATATCAAGTACTTAAGAATCAACTGAACAGAAAAGTGAGAGATCTATATCATGAAAACCTTAAGTCGTTCAAGAAATATATAAATGATTTGAGGAAATAGAAAAATATTTTATGCTCATGGACTGGAAGAATAAATATTGTTAAAAATGATCATCCTACTTAAACTACTATATAGATTCAATACAATTCCCACCCAAATTTAGTCAACATTTTTAAAAAGAATGTCAGAAAAGTCAGTAATAAAGTTTGTAATGGATTCAGAAAAAACCCTGAATATGCAAAAGCCATCCTGAATAGGAAATTTGGAGGTATCTCATTAACTAATATATAACTGTACTATAGACCTAGAAGGATCAAAACAGTATGGTAATGAAATAAAGGCAGGCTCCGTGATCAGTTCATCAGAATTAATATCCAAAGGCAAAACTTCTTATTATGAATAGTTAAATTTTCACAAAGTAGCTGAGAAAACTGGATAACCATGTAAAAAAAATTAAGACTGGATCTGTATGCCATATCTTACACAAAAGTCCGCTCAAAGTGGAACAAAGATCTTGAGATTTGACCAGAATCTATAAACTACAGTGAGTAAAGTATAGGCAGAGCCCTCCAAGATTTAGACCTTAAAGACATTTTCAATGATCTGATATCACTCACAAAAAGAAATAAAGTAACATGGGACTTTGGGACTACATAAATGGGACTTTTGGGACAATGGGACTGCATAAAATTAAAGAGTTCATTGGGGACAAAAAGGAACATGAACTAAACCAGCGAAGGGATAAAACTATTCTCATTCACTTCATTTAATCACTTGATCACTTCACATCCCATTATACATCAATTTGCTCGAGCAGGCACCAGTAACATTTCAATTTGACCCTATCACATGCCAGTGTAGTGGCATCTGCTTGCTCCAAGAATATGAAGAGCCTCAAACCAAAGAAGTCTAACCATCTTGTAGGTGGGCGGCCACATGATCTTTTGACGTCCGTGGGATCCAGTGGATAATGGCTCTAGTTCAGCGGTCTTCTCCAAATTACATGTCTAGCATTACATGTCCAGCCCATCTGATTTTCAATGCCTTGGCAAATGAGACAGCGTCCCTGACTCTGGATAGTCAACAGAGGTCGGAACTCTGATTTTCTTCTCTCACCTGTGTGAGGCGTGATATACCAAGCAAAGCTCTTTTGATTTATCTTTGTGAGACCCAATACACCAGGCAGAGGTGCTACCAGCTCTCCACGTTGCACTCCCTGCACTCCACTGACCATGAGGGGTCAGGGATGGAAAGCAACTTCCAGCCCAAGCTCACCATCCCAAGAGAGCCTCAGAAGAACCCAGAGGAAATCCCACACCATGCTAGCAGCAATTTTCATCATCAGGACTCCACAGCTTGACAGAGCTCCACCCAAGAGACTAAGCCAATCTCAAGCCTGGGTTGTGAGAGACCCACCCCACAGAGACTCACCCTTCAGAGGAAAGTATTTCAAATCCAGAAATGCTTGAACCACAGATGCAGATACACCAGGCAGAGCTGCTACCAGCTCTTCGCATTGTGCGATTTATCTCTAAATTACCAGGAATATTCTACCCACCCCTCTCAGAGAGCCCAGCAAGCTACTGAGAGTATACCACCCTTATAGCAGAGCCTGGCAAGCTATCCGACTCATATTCGATATGCCAAAACCAGTAAAAACAATGTTCTCATTCAACACATCTGATAAAGGATTGATATCTATGATGTTGATCACAAATATCAACCAAAAAATTCCAAAAACAAAAACCCCACCAAAAAATGTTGAGAAAAATGAACAGCTATTTTTCAAAAGAAGATGTGTGGCAGCCAGTAGGTACAAGAAAAAGTGCTCATCAAAAAATTATTAATAGGGAAATACAATCAAAATGATAATAAGATACCACCTCACACCAGTGAGAATGACACATACCAAATATAGTGGGAATAATTTGTGTTGGTGGAGATGTGATGAATAATATTTCTCATCTACTACTGGTGAGAATTTTGTCTGGTTCAACCCCCAACCCCTTTAGAAAACAGTATGGATAGTTCTTAGTGAACTTAGAATCAAGCTGTCATATTTTCCAATGATTCCTGTGTTGAGTATCTACCCTCAGGGCAGAAAAGCATTCATTCAAAGGACATATGCACACTATTCTGCATTGCAGAATTCAGTACAATAGCTAATATATAAATCAACTTAGGTGTCCAACAACAAATGAATGGGTTATAAAGATTTGGTACATGCAGTTATAAGGAAAGATCAGATCATGCAATTTGCTGCAACCTAGTTAAACTGGAAGATACCATGTTGAGTGAAGCAAGCTAGAAGAAAGTGGTAATGCCTAGATTTGCCTTAACTCCAGAGTATAGAAAAAATGGAGAAGGAAATAATTCAAGAGAAAAGGAGGAAAAAGAGAAAGGGAAGTAATAGAATTGGGATCAGGGACTCAGTTATACCTGTGGAGACAAAACTGAAAATGTGAGATGAAAATGACAATAGCTAAACTTTGAAATGTGCTTGTCAAGGATGTAATGGTGGTGGTGGTGGAGGTGTGGGGGCCTGGGAACTCTGGTGGAGGGGAAGTTGACGCTAGTTGTGATATTGGTGTTGAAATATTTTATTCCCAACTTTCACTAACTCTGTAAATCACGGTTCTTGAATGAAATAACAATTATTAAAAATGTTAATATACTTTGTAATCAAAACAATAAACATTGATTAGCTTTATTATAACCAGGTTACCTAAAATACAATAAGTTTTGTTCAAATAAAAACACAAAAAGCAAACCAGAAAAAAATTAACATAAATTGCAGCATCTGTAAGTCTTTTCTCTCATATTTAGCAAGAAATTGAGTGTGGTAAAAATATGAAGAAACATTAGATGAAATTTAGTGAACCAGCATTTCAGGACAAAAAGAAAACACTTGCTTTTCATTATAATATTATTACTGAAATTACTTATTAAGAGCTTCTCTGCATTTAAAATATTAAGAGCTTCTTTTTTGCTTAAATGTAATTCTCGAAAGAATCTGGTCTGAGTTCAGATAGTTTTCAGTGTCAACAAAATTTCTACTTTTACTTTCTTTGGTGGGGAGGTTGTCACACCTGATGATCCTGGCGTGGTATGGATCAGGGAGTGCTAAGGATTGTGCACAGATTCTTGCATATTCAAAGCATGTGCTCAATCATTTTCCATATTTTGTGTCTCCCAAGCCCTACACTTATCTGCACTCATATTTGATGTTCTCTAGTATTCAGTATTTGGGTACTATCTTCTCAGCAAGTATTATAGTAGTATAAGGGGAAACTGGCATAATGCTTAATACTACAGACTCTAAACATACATTTAAGTTGTATAAATTCAGGATTTCAATTTCATGTGGCTCAGGCCCTTATGATATCTTCTGGATTATAACAACTGCCTAATAACTGGGTTTTTTATATATCTTTAGTTGTCAGTGCTTTTCAAATATCTTTGACGTTGCTAACTAAAATTAAATCTCATCATGTGCTTAAAGTTCTGTTCCTTCTAAAATTATGTTATCTTCAATAGTCTCTGCACCAACTTTTGCCAAAATGTACCAACATTTCAAGCCCACTTCATATTATTCCCTTAGCTATAATCTACTCCAAGTGCACTTAAAAATTATAGGTCTCTCTCCCCATACCACATGGTATGAGCCAAATACACATATACTAGCTTCTCATTCCCAGGTATATGTATAGGATATATTGGATGATACAAAACATAGAGAGCAAAACTTTAGTCCACATTGTAGGCTTGGAATGTTTCCTACTTAATGTCTCAGTGCCTTTTTTATAGTGTTCATTCTCACAATCGCCATGCAATCCCATGCTCACCCTTACACTATTCCCTGCTTCCAGTATGCTTCAATCAGTGCTTATAAAAGTGGGGCTATAGGGACCCCCTGATGGTCCCCAGGTCCCCAGGATATCCCAAAGGTTTACAAAGAAATTTTTCATTGAATAATATGAAATTCACAGCTAAAAAGTTGTTAGTGATTGGGTTTCAGTCATACAAGCTTTAAACATCTATCCCTTCTCCAGTGTACATTTCCCACCACCAAAGTCCCCAGTTTCCCTCTATCCACTCTCCTTTCCTCCGTCTTTCTAATCTTCCTTCACAGCACCCCAGACAGCCTCTTTATTTTTAACTAGGGTAACCAAAGCAATCCTCCTTTAGTATCTCAAAAAAAGTCCTAAGCATGTATTTCACCATGCTAATTGACATTATGTACTTATGGTCAGAGCAGAAGTCATGATCGCCTTTGAATTTCTATAGTCCAGTATCAAGGCAACCAAGCTTAGATTAGTGACACCCCTCTCAACCTAACCTGTTATTCATCTCTTTTAACATCCTAGTTATCCTATTCTTTATGATAACACTTTCAAGTGATATCCAAAACCCTTCCATCTAGTGAATACTAGGCAAATGCTATTATTTGGCTGTTCCTTAGATATAAAAGTCGGCATTTATGATGTGTTTTCCTTATTAAGGAAGAAGCATCTAGAGGCTATTAACTATCATTTGGAAGAGACTTAAACTAGGAGATGTATTCTCTAGAAAAGAGAATACATGGTTAATACACACAGCAGACTCTGGACCAATCCTGCACAGAGGTGCGGTTCCTCCAGGTACAGTCAAGGATGATCCATGATCACAGAGTCAGGAGTAAGGCTGACTTACTCCTGACTGAGCACTGCTGGGTATGGCCAAAAATCAAACAAAGGAGAAAATTGGATGAGCATATATTGATGCTGTGGGGAGGGAGGGAGGACTTGAACAAATAATTCCCCTCATCTAATGGAGTCTGAGGCTTAATTTTCATGGAATCTTCAAATTCAAGGCCTGTGGTAAGAACTTGTCTGTATGGGAGGAAAAGCAGGATTAGCATTGTGCTGTGTACACAGTAAAGCTTAGAGAACAAAAAGTGCTCAGTGCATGCAGTCAACAACCAGAAATAGCCTCAGGCTCAGAATTTTCTAATCTACCAACCCCAGTGTTATGACAAACTCCTATGTAGTCATCAGCTGTGAGATGAGTGAAAAGAAAATCTGGGAATTCTTTTCTGTATAAACAAATTGGCACAAACTCATAATTCCCCATCTAAAGATGGAACTCCCACTTGCAATCTCAGTTGCTTTGTGTTAGAAGTGGAAGTGCTGCAGTGAAGATTGCGGGTAGGGGGTAGGCTGGTACAGCCCACTCAGCCTTACCACAATGGTTCATGGGTAGATTGCACTGTAAAAACTTTGAAGCATAGAAATGATATTCTCGTTTTTCTTACTTTACTTCAGTGGAGGTATAATAAAATTTTTGCCATGTACCTGAGCTAGATTGCCTGAAAAAAAAAAATAAAACACTTAAAGACACTGGTGATTTAAAATCTGGATCCCGCTAGAGGGAAATAAATTGCTTTTAATTGGAAATATGCGTAGTGAAATCTTAGATGCAGATTCTAATTTTGACTATATACAGTTAAGTTGTTTCTTTGTAAAAGTAAATTTAGCTTCTGAAATTTAGAGCTTAAGTTGTAAATAATTCATAAACCAGATGAAGGTTAAAAATGCCAGTTACAGATTGTAGAATGTAAATTGGCTTCACTCTGCCCAATACAGGTTCTAATTGGCAAGGAAGATATAATATGGTATAGATTTTCTGCATTTGTATTTTGTAGCAGGAAATGGGGGAGGAAACAAGGATATACCCAGAGAAAACTAAACAAGAACTAGATGTGTAAATACATATGCGGTGACCCTGAGCAATGATTGAAAATGCTCTTCTCCCCACCCAAACGAGACCGTTTTGTCCACTGATTTGGAACCTTCCCTATCCATGGGCAAATACACTAATGCAGAAATACAATAAATTCAAAATCCACAGGGCTGCTGCTTTGGATAAAGAATGAGGAATAGTGGGTGAAGACAGTCTAGAGTTCCGCATTAAAAGATAGCTTCCCTTTTTCCTACAACCCACTGCCTTATGGAGCAGTTTTAAAATGCCCATCTAGACCTTTTTCAATTCATTAGCCCCTTTGTTAAGGGGCTAATAATATAGAAGCCCACATGAAGGGAAAAACTTGAGTCTCTGAAGCACCACATCCCATTTGAACCATTTATTTCCTTGTTTTGTAAAACCAGACTTTTGTCTTATAAAAGGTCATACATCATTACTCTTTGGTGCCAAAAGAGAAAATTTATCATGAGAACTCATTATTCAAATTAAAGGATTTCATAAAATTCATGCAGTATCACTGGAGCATCTCTATGCTTCATTTATTTTTTACAAGCATCATACTGACAACAGAAAAAAATAGAAAAGGAAATTCTGCTGGTGAGTAATAGCAACAGAATCTGGTAGTTAAATATGGAAATTAACCACTTGTAACATAAACAAAAATCCTAAAATGCAATAAGTAATCAATAGGACTTGATCACTTGATCACTTGATGTCTCATTATTCATCAATTTGCTCGAGCAGACACCAATAACCTTTCCATTTGACCTAATCATGTGCCAGTGTAGCCCAAAGGCATCTACTTGCTGCAGGAACACAAAGTGCCTAAAACCATCCATTCAGGGACTTGATGAAGAAGTCTGACTATCTTGTAAGTGGGCGGCCATGTGATCTTTTGACATCCCATGGGATCCAGTCAGTAATGGCTCTAGTCCAGAGGTAGTCTCCAAATCGCATTACTTGTCCAGCCCATCTGATTTTCGATACTTTGGCAAACAAGACAACGTCCCTGACTCTGGATCGTTGATGGATGTCAGAACTCTGGATTCCTTCTTTCACTTGAGTGAGGCGTGATATTCCTAGGATAGCTCTTTCCATTCCTCTTTGGGAGGCTCAAATAGCATTCTCATCTTGCTTTCGTAGGGCCCAGGTCTCTGAGGCATATGTTAATGCAGGAAGAACAGTGGAGTCAAAGTGATGTGCCTGGAGCCAGAAGTTCTTTGTCTTTTTGACTATTTGTTTGATGCTCTTGAAGGCATTCCATGCTGCTCTCTTCCTCCTGCACAGCTCAGGTTTTAGGTCATTCATCATGTTGACTTCTTGACCTAGGTACACATAACTGCTGCATTCAGAAGTATTTGTTCCATTGAGAGTGAATGGGGCATCTGGAACTAGTTCATTTTTCATGAACATTGCTTTGTTGAGATTCAGCTGTAGGCCTACCTTTCCACATTCACGGTCGAATTCAGCCAGCATTTGTGCTGCTTGACCAATTAATGCTTGGTGTTATTAGAACGATGTCATCAGTGAAGCGAAGGTGGTATAGTTACTAAACGTCTGTCTTCACTCCCTTTCCTTCCCATTCTAATTGCTGCATGACATTCTCGAGGGTGATGCCGAAGAGTTTTGGTGAAATGGTATCATCCTGCCAAACCCTTCTTTTGACATCAGTGATCACTTCCTTGTAGAATGGTAAGATCCTGGTGTAGAATTCGTAATACAGCTCACAAAGGATCTTGATGTATTGGGTTTGAACGCCCTGTTTGGCTAGGGTTTGGATGAGTGCTTCGGTCTCAACAGAATCAAAGGCTTTCTTTAAAGTGACTTCTGGCCTGAACCCACCATCCCAATATAGCCACAGAAGAACCCAGGCCACAGAAGAACCCAGCCACAGAAGAACCCTCACCTTGCTGGCAGCGTTTTCATCATCTGGATTCCAGAGCTCATCAGAGCTCCACCCAAGACACTAAGCCAATCTCAAGACTGGCTTGTCAGAGACACACCATACAGAGACCCACCCTACAGAGGAAAGTATTTCAAGCCCAGGAATGCTTGAATCACTGACTCAGATACACCAGGCAGAGCTGCTACCAGCTCTCCCCCATTGCAAGCGGCCACTTTGCGGCTGCGTGATCACAATCACGATCACAATCTTCCCGTTGATCATCTATTTGCTAGAGCGGGCACCAGTAATATCTCCATATGTCCTGTCTCATGCCAGTAGAGCCAGGGGGCATCAGCTTGCTACAGGAACATAAAGAGCCTCAAACCATTATATTAGGTCATGGGAATGACCTAATATAATGGTTCATCTGGCTGCGTGATTCATCTCTAAATTACCAAGAATATTCTACCCACCCCCTCTCTGAGAGCCCGGCAAGCTACTGAGAGTATAGAGCCCACATGGCAGAGCCTGGTAAGCTGTCCGACACATATTCAATTGTCAAAACCAGTAAAAACAATGTTTATCCAATGACACACCCATATATTTTTAACAAAAGTGCTGAAAGCATAAATTAGAATACAGACTTTTCAACAAATGGTGGTGGGAAAATTGGATAACCATGTGTATAAAATTGAAATTAGAGCCATATCTCACACCTCACATAAAATTCAACTTTAAGTGGACCAAAGGTCTTGACCTTGAGATCAGACCTAAATCTATAAATCACATTGAGAAAATATAGGCAGAACACTCTAGGACCTAGATCTCAAAATAATCCTCAAAGCTACAAATTTTGGAGTGGAAGGGAAAGGGAAAAGAGAAAGATGAGAAGCAATAGTAAGGAAGCAGGGGTCAAGAGGATTCAGGTACATTAGTGGTGTTAAGGAATGATAGAGCTAAGTATCCAAACCACAGAGTCAATAATTCTTAAATCATGATACTCAGACTTTAACAACCAAACTTAAAAACGTGCCTATCAAGAGGGCAGATTGGTAAGTGAGGGAACGGGCTTTGCTACATGAGGAAACTGGGACCATTGTGGAGGTAGCTAACACTGGTGGTTAGATCAGTGCTGGAACACTGTAAACCCAACCATGAATAACTTTGTAAATAATGGTGCTTTAATTAGAAAATAAGTAACATAATAAATAATAAAATTCTCCTTGTGGGTTGCAATTCCAAAATAATGTATGAAAGTCACTGCTCTGGTTATCATCTTCGTTCCCAGAAGAAAATCAGAACCAAGAAACGAACTTGAATATCTCAGTCACCAAGGCTTTAGTTAGTTTTTCTCTGAGGTTAACTTTCTCATCTGGAAAATGGGAAAATTATGACCATTACCTCTGAAGATTACTTATGCATTACACCTTTAGCAACTTTATCTAGATGCTGAGATAGTAGAGTGGACAGAGTGCTTGCCTTGTAGTAGGGCAACCTTGGTCCATCCTCAGCATCCTCTAAGGTTCCCCAATCCTTCCAGTAGTATCCCTGAGTATGGAGCCAGGAAAAAGCCCTGAACACTGCTGGGTGTGGCTAAAACTCAAACAAAAGAAGCTATATCTAAATAATCACTTTTGCAGATTATAAAACTAATCATTTCTTCCCTTGATATAATTCTACAGTATATGTAAACATATATGCATATATACCTCAAACTCATAGAGTGGTACATAAATACAATAATTCCTCAATATAACTGGGCAATGATAAAGTAAGTCAGAGTTCTGAGGTTTTTATAATTTGTAACTTGTTTTCTTTGTTGATGTATGTGTGTGTGTGTGTGTGTGTGTGTGTGTGTGTAAGAGATATTGTAATTGTTGAAGTAAACCCTGAACCACTGGGTTATGGGCATTTATGGAAGCTGTGACAATTCCAGGGAAAAGTGCAACCAGTCTCAATGGACAACTCAACTGCTTTATCAACTCTTTTATGTCCCCATAATTTGAATATTGTCCAGCCCTTTAAGCAGTACAAGCCATCCCTTTAAGGGATTTCTTGAATTTCTGTTTTTTTTTTTTTTGCTTTTTTTCTTGGGTCACATCCGGAGATGCTCAGGGGTTACTCCTGCCTCTGCACTCAGGAATCACTCCTGGCGGTGCTCAGGGGACCATATGGGATGCCAGGGATCGAACCAGGGCCGGCATGGGCCGGCCGCATGCAAGGCAACGCCATACCCGCTGGGCTATCACTCCAGCCCCATTTCTTGAATTTCTTAAAGTGACCCAACACTGCACTGTCAGCCCAGACATTAGACTGTGCATTACCTAGAATCACCCCACTCTCTTACCCCAGCACCATTGGCTATGGCCTTGGTTTTAAAAATGAACAAATTAAAACAAAGCAGCACCTTAACCCAGCATCCTGGATTTGGAGAAGCCAGTTTGCTTTATATATTTCACTCAACCTTATAGAATGGCATACACATTATTGCATAGTGAAGTTTATCATTTTAATATGCTGCATAGTGAATACAGTAAACTTTATAGAACAAATACTTCAGGACTTTAAAATCAACTGAAGTCACTTTCTCTCTATTATATGAGAAAAAGGTATTCATTGGATTATGTCCACTTTTATTATTGAGGTCAACTTTTAAAAAGAATAACTATTTTATACAACATAATAAATAATGTTTTCAATATTGTATCCTTACTTAGATTATTTGGTCTAGCACCTTTGGACATTGTTGGAAGTTGACTGAGCAATGAATTGTATGTCTATGCCTTTAATCTTTTCTTTACAGAAAGATCCAGGAACAAAAAAGATGTGCTTTTGCCTGAGGTCAGACTCACACAAGTGAAAGAGCCTAGAAAAAACAGGTAACAAGGGACAGCAGTCAGTGAAAAAAAATAGTGCTCGTGTGGGGGGTATCAAAACATGTTTACTTGAATTCTCCTTTCTTTAATCCAATAAAAGTATTGGCAGTGTACTTGGTATTTGAAGTATAGTAGTGGGAGTACTGTCACGATGTAACTAAAGATGGTGGGAAAACCAGTTTGAATAAAATGTGATCCAACTTGAACCTTTGCCCATGCCTGGAACTAAAATCAAGTCAACCCACTGCTAAGTGTCAAAAAACGTTGAGTCATTAGCCTTCTTTTCAGTTCATCTGTTTCTGAATATCTGTATATGTCTGCTTTTTTTACACTAAAAAAATAGACTTATGACATTAAGAATACTTTCTATGTCTTCAAAGGGCTTGAAGGGAGAAATATTAAGCAAAACTGTGTTACCAAAAATATATATATTCAATATTTTTATTTGGTTCCCATTGCACATCTCATAAACCTTATTTTATCTTTGAGTTTTTCCTATTGATTCTAGACCTAGCCAGCTGTTATGAAATGAAATCTGCTTTGTTAAGTTTCATTTCTGAGAACATCAGATGACTTTAGGGATGTGTGCAATGGGATGACATAGGGAGGTGTGAAACATTTATCACCCTCTAAGCCATTTGTCATTTAATCTTTGGATAATCAGTAATTGCGCAGCATGTCTGAGTGAAGAGTCCCTTCCTTTATTTTCCATGAAAACATTTCCTTTTTTAAAATATGTATATTATTTGAATTATCTACAGTTATTATTGGAATGTATGGGAAGACTGAAACCTCAGGCTCACAGGGTAGCAAAAGATTCCTTAAAGCATAAAGAGTCACTGTGGATAAGTTATTATCTGGCTCTCTTTGGATGTTTTAGGAAAAACCAATCCATTCAATTTCTTCCAAGTGAAAATTTTCTTTTTACTCAGGTGATATACAGAAAGTGTAGTGCTTAATAACTTATACTAGAAGAAGACTCCCTAGCACTCTTAGTGTAGAGGTTAGGCTGCACAGATGAAAGATTTTCAAAAGATCCCACCTATGGCTATGGTGATTCACATTCCACAAACTCATTCATTCAGTCATGCTTCTGATAGACATTTATTGAGCATTACGTAAGTGTTAGAAACAGAATAAATTATGTTATAGTCAGAATAAGTTACAGTATTTTCATTTCACTAACAGTCTAGTTGGAGGTTGAACAGAAATACAAGATAATTATAAAGCAAAGATACAAATACCTGGCTGGTAGGACTCTTGACTTGCAGATGCGACCCTAAACCTTCTCTATCCCCAGGAAATACATACAACGAATGTTTCAAGAACTAAAAAGTATGGGGAGGACATTGAAAATTACGTCTATGCCAGTGAGGAAAATACGCACAATTAACTTTCTTGCTAAATATGATCGGATAACTTGGGTGTGTTTTGGAGACATTTAATGAATTCTACTTGGCTACAATAATTAAAATTATATTTTAAGAAAATTAATCAGTCTTCCCATACGTTCCTTTGTCACACAGTATTGGGTGCTGATTCCAATATGTTTTCTGATACCATGGTGTTGGTGGTGGAGGAGTTTCTGGGACCCATATCTGGTGTAATCTGTAGTGCTAAGGGCTGAAACCAAATTCTCACACATACAAGATATGTGCTCTGCCACAGAGCCACATGTCCAGCCATTGTAAAGCTTCTTATACTGATTATTTGAGACTGTGTTACGTAGTGTGACTCACCAATAATAACTGTAGATAATTCAAATAATATGCATATTTTAAAAAGGAAATGTTTTCATGGAAAATAAAGGAAGAGACTCTTCACTCAGACATGCTGCACAATTACTGATTATCCAAAGATTAAATGACAAATGGCTTAGAGGGTGATATAAATGTTTCAAACCTCCTGAGGCTTATTCATTGTTTTTAGTAGTTTAAAAAATTAACACTCAGAGAAATGGATATTTTCCCAAGATCACACAGTAAAGATGGAAATAATATTGGAACTCAGACTATTGGTCTCAAATCTCATAATCTTCCTCCTGTGATACCTTACTTGACCTGCGAATGTTGCACATAAACAGAAAAGTCACACATGTAATTAAAACTCTCAGGTAAAGTGTATAAAAATTTTCCAAGTGGGTTTTCATAACAAACTCATACTCTGACCAGGACCAGGGAGGTATTTTAAAATTAATGCAACTTGTGAATGCATGGGGTCCTACATTCTCTGGAAACAAAACAATCTACTTATTCTTACTTCCTTAGAAAAAGTGCTGGACAGTTTAATTGTTAGTTCATCATGCTTCTTTCCTACTTAGACTTTTGGCATGTGGAATCCTTTTCTTAAAAATGACTAAGATACCTTAAAAGATTTAAAGCACAAAAGTGATCTAGAATATTGCTTCTCCATCATGTACTATACAGTGGGTCCCCAGGATATGTCAAGGGTGGTGGCATAGGTGAAAATTATATAAACAAGGAGCCAGATGAGGAGAATATGGAGACAACTAGTATAACAGGGGTTGGGTGAAGGGTGTCACAGGCAGGAAACAAGTTCAAAGGGGACCATAGACAGATAAATTTTAAGAAACAATGATTTAGTGTTGTGTATCTGTCCTTACCCTCTGACTAATTTCACTCAACATGATCCTCTCCATGTCCATCCATTTATAGGCAGATTTCATTTTCCCTAACAGTTGCTTACTATTCCATTGTGTAGATGTATCAAAGTTTCTTTATCCAGTCGTCTGTTCTCAGGCACTGTTTGTTTCCACATTCTGGCTATTGTGAATAGTGCAGCTATGAACATATAAGTGTAGACAGTGTTTCTGCTTTATGGTTTTGGCTTCCCGAGGTATATTCCCAGGAGTGGTATGGCTGGATCAAATGGGAGCTCAATTTCTAGTTTTTGGAAAAATGTTCATATTGTTTTCCAAAAAGGCTATAACTCGTCATTCCCACCAGCAATGGATGAGAGTTCCTTTCGCCTTGCACCCATGCTAGCACTTGTTTTTCTTGCTTTTTTTGGATTCTATGGACATGGTACTTATGGATAACTTTCCTCACAAGTTACTTTATACCAGAGGTAACTTTTTTTTTTTTTTTTTTTTTGCTTTTTTTGGGTCACACCCGGCAATGCTCAGGGACTCCTGGCTCTGCACTCAGAAATCACTCCTGGCGGTGCTCGGGGACCAATAGGGTGCCAGGGATTGAACCCTGGCCGGCATAGGCCGGCTGCGTGCAAGGCAAATGCCCTACCTGCTGGGCTATCGCCTCCGCCCTCCAGAGGTAACTTAAAGATTGCTAAAAATTAAAGAAAGTTCTACTCATAATGTAAGAATCTGGAATATGGCAGTCTAGGAAAACATATGGACTTCTGAATAAAGTGAATTCAAGGATGAATTTATGATAAATTATGAAGAAAAGTTTGGAGATACCTTCATATTTGAGATCTTGGAAAGAAATGACACTATGGTTCTAGATTTTCCTGTTAAAAGTGAGTTGCTAAGTTATTTGGCAATCCATAGTGTTATTTTAAAGCACTTCTGTGTGGTCTAATTATCAGTTTCTCACTGTGATTTCCCCAGATATTCTCATGGAATGAAAAGAATGAGATCAATACAATCTACACATTATTCTTATATTTCTGAAAGCCCTATGGTTTCTTAAATAATCATCATTAAAATCAACAAAACCAATGAAATAAAAAAAGAGAAGTCTGTGTAAGTTTTTTTTTTCTCTCTGCCTATTTCCTGTACCCACTGTACCTCTTTTAGTCAGTTACATTTTTCCATAGGAACTGATAATAGAGCAGATAACTAGTAGGTCAATTTTAGGTTTGGAACTTCCATGCATTGGACATATTGCAGAGAACATTTAGTGCATAGGAACAAAGTCTTAGTGATCCTTGAAATATTGGTGTGGTCAATGAGTGAAGACTGAGGAGTCTTAAGAAGGTTGTATGTCCTTGAGAAAGACGAGTGCCAGACCTTAGTCCCTAGCACAGGCCAAGCTTGACAGAGAATAACATCAAGATATCAAATAGTTTATGTTTATAACAATAAAGGGAGCTGAACTCCTTCCTGGGAATGACCTCAGGGAGTGAGAAAGAGCAGTAAAGCACTAGAGTGTGAGTGATACAGAGAGAAGGCCCTAGAGAACTAGGTATCCTGCACCCAGTTTGGGTGGTGCTGCAGAATCTGAAAAGAGTATAAAGCAATTCATGTCTTAGAGGGCCTCACAGTCCATCCATCCCCTAAAGTGTTTCTTGGCTGAGAAGTGTTCTTCACAAATGTGAATAGCAGTAAAGTAGAATCAGGTCTTGGAATTGCTCATGGCCCAGCCATAGTCAAATGGACCCCAAACCCCAGAGAGGGTCAAGATTATATCTAAGAGAGACCTGATTGCCATGTGGTTTTGCATTTGGGGACGTGGGGATCCAAGATGGATCTGCATGGAGCAATATCAAAGGCCAGTAGGATAAGGATATTTTTAGACAACGCTTGCCTGAGAATGCCATGGTGCTCTTCAAATCTGAGTCTAGGGAAGGCTCTCATAGTACATGCACAACCCAGAATAAATGTGCTAGAAATAAGCATTAAATCAATTTAGAGATCGTTAATAAATTTGTAGATTTTGTACATTGACCTTTGAGGACTTTTTAATCCATCTGTGCCAAAAATAATATTTCAAAGAATTTTATCATCATCAGTTGTTTTGATTTTACTCTAATCAAAGGTAGAATGAGAACTCAGCAGTTCACCAATCTCCAGCTTGTCCTGAATCTAACTCTCTATTGTGTCTCTCCAATGCAATAGTTAAATGTTCTTGGAATACTTAACAAGCACTTATATGTTTAATAATAATGAATGAGAGCACTTTCACACTTCTGAAAATATCTGCTATCTCAGGCTTTCTTTTATTCCATTTTATTCAGTATGTTTATCTTTTCAAATGAGTGCTTAGCTATATTACAGCTCATCGTATTATCCCAGAAGTCGGGAATGAGAATTATCCATATTATAGGCTTTTGTCTGGTGGGAATAGAGATTTTACTCTGTCCGTGAGGAACAAGATTTGGCTTGCATTAAATGGAATCTGTGCTGAAGAAACTTTTACAACAAAGTTGCAGTGTCAGAATAGAGATTACTAGTAAAGACACCAATAGAAATGATTCAATCCCACGTTCAAATATTTTTTAAATTATCAGTCTCTCTGTGAGAAACTTTTCCTCTGGTATAAACAGTTCCCATGAATAGGATGAGTGTCTGACCAGTACAAAAGTACCAGGTTTCTTCCTGTTACCCAAACAGCAATGAGCAGCCATGGGGCAGTGTCCTACACAGTAGCCCTTGTCAGACAATGGGGGCTCACACATGAGGGCTTGAGACATTCAGTTCCCTTGATAACATGAATGTGCAGTCCCAGCTGGAGAGACACCAGCAGCCAAAGCTAACAGTTGAAAAAGAGCCATTGAAGACAAATGCAAAGACTTTCTTTCCACAGTGATTGCAGAATGCACCAGAGATGCATCTGGATGTCTGAGAATGAATCATGCTCTTGTGTTAGGGAGTTGGGCACAGGCTCTATTAACTACTGTCTCCACCCCAATCCCAACTTGAGCCCACAGATGTCCCCCTGTTAACTTGTTATCAGGAGGCAATCATGATTATATGTATGCATGTATGTATGTATGTATGTGTCTGTGTGTGTATACACACACACATATATGTGTGTGTGTGTGTGTGTGTATACTACACTACACAGACTCACAGACATGGGGCAGAGCTGCTACTGGCGCTCCCTGCGTCCAGCCGCTCAGGAGGCGCCCGGGAGGGATGGCAGGTTCTAGCCCTGGCCCTCCACCCCAGCAGAGCCTCGCAACAAGACAGATGACCCCCACTCCATGAGGGTCTCCATTTTCCACATCTGGACTTCCCCCCCGTCAGAACTCCACCCAGCAGACCAGCCTATCACAGCCCGGCTCACGCGGCCACTTGCGGCCGCGAGGTTCAACAATAAATGCTGGATTTAGAGATGACTACAAGAGTATGCTACCTGCACAGCAGAGCCTGGTAAGCTACCCGTGTTGTATTTGATATGCCAAATATCAGTAACAATTATAGTGATATAAATGCTCTGAACCAGTTTTCCTGACACATATTAGATCTCACTCTGACTACTTGGGTCAATGGCACAAGGAAATGATACAGCTGATCACATGGCAATTCCTGTTTTTACCTCAGCTGTGGAAGAACATCAGTCCCTACACACAAATGAACCCCTTTCATGTACACTGTCGCATCCCATTAAGGCAAGCCAGACAAATTGTACATTCTTATCCTGTATGTGCTCTTTTACACTGTACACCCCATGTGGCTGGAGCTAACCCCTGAGGTTTATAGACTAACAAACTATGGCAAATGTATATTACACCCATTAATCACTCCACAAACAAACCCTTTCTTCATGTCGTGATTGACACATACACTCACTTGATATGGGTTGTCCCTATGACTTTTGAAAGGGCTAAGGCTGTTTGTTCCTTTTATTGCAATGTTTCTCCATTATAGGTATTCCACTGTCTTCCCGTTCATCATCGATTTGCTCGAGTGGGCACCAGTAACATCTCCATATGTCCCGTCTCATACTAGTAGAGCCCAAGGGCATCTGCTTGCTCCAGGAACATAAAGAGCCTCAAACCATTCCATCAGGTCATGGGAATGAGGTCTATAATTGTTACTGGTATCTGGCATATCAAATACAACACGGGTAGCTTGCCAGGCTCTGTGAATTGGCACCAGATTAGAACATTTGATAGTCAATAGTAAAGGATATAGAATTGTAAACATCCCTATAGAGTTGGTACACTTGATGGTACACTTGACTAAAAAGGAGTCCTACTTGAGAACAGAAATTACAATTTATAAGTGCTGTAATAGGCACTACATTAAGGTAATACTTATGTATCTCAGTGAAGATCAAAGATTTGATAATAATCAACAAAAACATCACTTGTATCACTTGTCTTCCTATTGATCATCAATTTGCTTGAGCAGGCGCCAGTAACATCTCCATTTGTTGGGAATGAAATCCATTTATTGATGAAACGCACAGCCACAAGCGGCCGTGCGAGCCAGGCTGTGATAGGCTGGTCTGCTGGGAGGAGTTCTGACGAGGGGGAAGTCCGGATGTGGAAAATGGAGGTCCTCGTGGAGTGGGGGGTCATCTGGCTTCTTGTGAGGCTCTGCTGGGTGGCGGGCCAGGGCTAGAACCTGCCATCCCTCCCGGGTACCTCATGAGCGGCTGGGCACAGGGAGAGCCAGTAGCAGCTCTCAGGTATTCCACACACTATCAAAAAGAACAATGGTCTAGCATATACCAGGAAGACTTTTAAATCATTCTGTGATGAAGGCAAATTAAACATATCACTGGTATGCCCTATAACGCTCAGGTACAAGGTATTATTGAATGTGCTCACAGGACTCTCAAAACTCATTTGTTAAAACACAAGAAAGGAGTATACCCCCACTTGACTGCTTGTCTATGACGTCTATAACATCATTTTCCTTGAATTTTTTAACATTCCTCAAGGGGAACCCTACACTACAGCTGAGCATCATTTCCATGAAAATACACTAGCTCAGACATCAATTAATTCACCCATCTGGATAAAAATTGATAATGCCGGAGCGATAGTCCAGCGGGTAGGGCATTTGCCTTGCACGTGGCCGGCCTGTACCGCCCGGGTTCGATCCCTGGCATCCCATATGGTCCCCCGAGCACCGCCAGGAGTAATTCCTGAGTGCAGAGCCAGGAGAAACCCCTGAGCATTGCTGGGTGTGACCCAAAAAAGCAAAAAAAAAAATTGATAATGCATGGGTAGCAGATAGCCTCCTCATCTGATGAAAAGGCTATGCTTATATCTCTGTAGATGACAGCCACACTAAGAAACCCTGGGTCTCACCATGCTTAGTCCAGAGTCGGATTCTACCACCTGATTCCACAATCCTTCAATATTCAGCCATGAGCTATCCCAGAGGAAAACAGAGAAGCCAACTACAGAGGACCTGCAGAAAATGGCTTCTAGCTCCTATAGCACTAAACACACCCCTTTACCTTCCTTTATAGTTTGCTGATTGGACACCGTGTTTGAATTAACAACTCTTTATACCCTCTTCTACAACTTTTTATTTTCTATTACTTTTATTTTCTATCACCTTTTACTTTCTCCTTAGGATGTTCTGTTCACATCATTTTCATTAAAGCTTTTCCCTGTCTTTCTTGCTATTCCAGGACTTGGATTAATAAAAGCCCCTGATACTCACTACCCCTAATAACTGATTAAAAGTATTTTATTTCCTAAATATAGTTCTCCTGAAGGACTCATGAAAAGGCTACTCCAGTGCTCCTGTAAACCCACCAATCTCCTTATATTTGATTCATTGCCATAGCACCATTGCTACTATTGTAGAAGCCATTCTTCAAACCTCAGTCTTGTTCCACCCTTCCATCAAAATTGGACAAAAACTCTCACCATTTATAATTGCACATTTGGTGATGGACTATGTTCTGCTTTGGTGATCAGGGACTGGTAGAAAGATGTATTATAATTTCTCCATTGTATAACCCAACAAACTGTTCTGGGTAGAGGGACTGATTGACATATTGTATTATGATGTTTTCTTTGTATTTCCCCATAGATAGAATTATTATAATTCCTTCTTTGTATTGCCATATAGTTAAATTTATTATACTTCTTCCTATGTATTTCCCCATAGAATGGCTCCACTTGTATATAAGTACCTACTTAAGTATCCATTATATTCTCTAGCCTAAATCCTCTATTGCCTATAAAATTAATTTAATTTCCTAAAACTCAAAGATCAAAGAGTCCCATCATGGGACTAGATGGACCCAGTAAAAGCTGAAAGAAAGCTGCCCTGGCTTCAACATGAGATTGATATTAATGAAGATATTAATAAAGATATTAATAAAAATGCATGATCATATGCTTAAGGACTCTGTTGGTTAAAAATTGATTTGGGGCTTGAGGAATATGGTTTAGGTTATGTAACGAGATGTCCTTCTATCTATTTTATTTAAAAAATTAAAACCAAAAAGGGAGTTATATTGGGTCCCTTTAAGAGATTCAAGAGATCCCTTAAAGGGATGGATTGTACTTCTTAAAGGGATGGCCAATATCCAAATTATGGGACATAAAAAGTTGGAAAAGTAGTTGAATTGTCCATTGAAACTGGGTTCTCAGCCTGGCTAGCAGGAGTGAGTTGGAGGAGCAGAGAGACTGAATGGATAGAGTTAGAGGAGAGAGAAGGGTTGGCTGAGCTTACCTAAAAGGTAGAGCAAGGAAATAGTTTGAAGAAAGTATTAAAGGGAGTTTAGAGCCTCTGGACTGGTTCTGTCAGTCAGCAACACACCTGTAAATTGACAGTGCAGAGCATTCTTGGGATCACCTGGACCACAGTCAGCCCTATTAGTGCATGCAATCCCAGGGATCAAGCTTAGGCAGTGCTGGGGATGAAATCCAAGCTGTTGCAAGGCAAGCACCTCACCCACATTATTATCTCTCCTACCCTCTGGCTTAGTTTTTGATTAATCAAACTTCACTTGCAGGAGAAAACATAAAATTTGCCTGTTAGCAAATACAATACAGGATATTTTTCCCTTAAGAATGTTTTAAATCCCCACTCATCATCTTCATCATCTTTGTCCCCCACTTCCATACTGAGTATGAACCCTGAAAAATGGAATAACTTGCGTTTTCCTTTTCTGTTCATCAATTGATCCAATTTAGTTCTGCTTCATTTTCTTCCCCAAATACAGCTTGTATCCCCAAGTATACCTTCAAACTTTAATTAACAGATTTCCAATCTTGAATTGGCACCAGATTAGAACATTTGATAGTCAATAGTAAAGGATATAGAATTGTAAACATCCCTATAGAGTTGGTACACTTGATGGTACACTTGACTAAAAAGGAGTCCTACTTGAGAACAGAAATTACAATTTATAAGTGCTGTAATAGGCACTACATTAAGGTAATACTTATGTATCTCAGTTAAGATCAAAGATTTGATAATAATCAACAAAAAACATCACTTGTATCATTTGTCTTCCTATTGATCATCAATTTGCTTGAGCAGGCGCCAGTAACGTCTCCATTCGTTGGGAATGAGGTCCATTATTCTTACTGTTTTTGGCATATCAAATACACCACGGGTAGTTTGTCAGGCTCTGCCGTGGTTCTGGGTTCATCCCAGAGGACCCAGTCTTTTTTCTATGTCAGACCATCAACCAACCAGGGCCCACAGGCAGAGCCCTGGGTGTAGACAAGCCTGTCTCCTGTCTGCCACCTGTCTATGCAGCTGGGCACTGCAGCCACACCTGCAACACCTCAAGGGGCAGGCAAAAAGTACATAGATTTGAAAAAAAAGAGCATTCATTACTCTAGATGTTCTTGGTCATCAAAAATTATGCTAAGTAGTAAGATCAGTAAACTAAATTAAGTAAAGAAAACATGAGGTGTAGAAATCATCAATTATCAGTTATAATCATGTTTCTTGTGTGTGGTCTTGAAAGGCAATGGATACTATTCTGCCAATAATATGCCATTTCCAGCCCAGCTGCATATTCCCAGAAGGCAACATGGATTTATGTATTGGTGAAAAAATATGCGCTTTCCAAAAGGTTCAGCCAGTGTCTTGGCCGTGTCCTACATAGCTCCTAGGGCTTGCTCAGCATGCAGGCGGCCATGCCTGCTGGACTCAGAGCAAGGATTGGGGGCCTCCACACATCCCCAGCCTCCAGGCCAGTGAGCGTGTGACCCTGACCTGGGCTCTAGCCATCACAGCCAACCGCTGCAAGACAGAGACTCCAGATCCACGGAGGCACAGGCACGTGACCGCAGAGCGGCTGCGCATTAATCTTAGACTCAATGTATTTTAGCACCGGGTCCTTTCAGGATCTTTCTCATCTGTACACTTCAATGATAATTCTATTTGCAACAAACTAGAGCGGTTATGGGCAATGAGTAATTATGATGTCACACTGGAACTCACTATTAAATATTCAGATAGAGACATCATACATTATTAGTATCCGTAGGACAAGCCACAAAGAGTAATAGAAGAGAGAGAGAGAAATACAGGGACATAGACAGATAGAGAAGTAAAATGTGCCTGCAATTGGGGCAGGCAGGTTTTGGGTGGGTGTGCCTGGGAATTGGGTGGTGGGATTTGGCACTGGTGGAGGGATGGGTTCTGGAACACTGTATTGTAGAGACCCAATTATGAATATCCTTGTAATTCTATAACTCACATGGTATAATAAAATTTTAAAACGTGAAAGAGAGACAGAGAGAGAGAAAGAGAGACAGCGAGAGAGAAAGAAGGGATGGAAAAGAGGGAGGGAATGTGGGGACATTGGTGGTGGGAATGGGGCACTGGTGAAGGCACGGGTGCTGGAACAATGTATGACTGAGACCCAATTATGAACATCTTTGTAATTGTATATCTCATGGTAGTATAATAAACAATTTTTAAAAATATTCGCTTTCATCTAATAAAGAACTTTAGTTTTAAGAATGGAAGATAACTATGCAAATTGGTCCATCTAAAGGGGTATTTTAGAGATTGTCAAATTAACTGAAAATGAAGTACTGGGGCAGGCTAATATAATAATATAAATCCTGCCCCAAATCAAGATGGCACAAACCTGATATTGGATTGGTAATGACCCGTGATTGGTCTGCTTTAGTTCTTATCTCTCTTTATTCTCTTTTTCCTTCCAGTTTTGGGGTCACACTTAGCTATGCTCAGGACATACTCTTGGCTCTGTCTTCAGGGAGCACTCCCATTGGGGCTCAAGACACTATAAAGTTTACCAGGGGATCAAACCCAGGTCAACCGTGTGCAAGGCAAATGCCCTACCAGTGACCATGCCCTGCTGCTTTAGTCCTTATCATGTTTCATGACCACAATGTTACATACATGCTAGCTGTCACTCTAGTCAAGAAATAAGGTTATACATTTTGTAATATACCAATTATGAGATTATTATACCTTTTGTACTAAATAAGCACCAAAGAATATATTATAAAAGGTTAGATATGATGGCATGAAAAGGTTTACTATCTGATCTATCTATCTAATCAATTATCTGCTGTATTGTCATATGGAAAGGTAAGGTGAGTGGGTGATAGAGTTCGGGGAAAAGAGACTATTCTGTAGTACAATAGAACTTCAAATTTGGAGGATTATAATTCCATTTCTTGTACTGTTCCCAAGCCCTGATGGAGAGATAAATTTAAGAAAGGAAACTAAGCACCTATTTTAGGAAAAAAAACTTAGGAATTGATTTCCATTCCATGGGACCTTTGAGCATTCATTGTACTGAGAACTACAGTGAGAGTTTCTATGTCCAAGTATTGGCTGCAACCTTAGAGCTGAAAGAAAATATCTAAAGTGCCTCACCTGAAGCCAGATGAGAACTTATTTTTTGAAGCCAAGATCTTAAGTCATAGAATAAACTAAAGAAAATGTAAAATCTTTCTAGAAAGAATCTGTAATGCCACATTTCAGAGCATAAAATAAGGAAGCTAAAAGCAGATTTTGTTCTATTTATTCATGTAAATTAAAAGGAATACAAACTGTAGTTGATAGACTTTCAGAAGTTCCTTATTGCATGTGACAAAGGACCCTCTCACACACACACACACTCACACACACAAATGAGTTGAAATTACTTTATTAGGATTGAAACCTGTGCTGTCCAGTACAGTAGTGTTGTCCACACATGGTTTAATTACATTTGAAATATTTAACATTTATCCAAAAAAGTGAATATGCTTGATTTTACTAGTCCTTTTCAATAAGCGCAGCTGATTAGCCAGTACTCTGATGAATAGGAAAACTATAAAATATTTCTATCACTGAACAGTGTTTTATTGACCATTGCTGCTCAATAGTATAAATTATTTTCATTATCTTTTATTTTCATGGATCAATCTCATCAATTGGTTCATATCAATATTTGTTTTTGCAGGCAAATAAATGCAATTCAAAGGGATTAAATCAGAATGTGATGCTGATCAGGCTGTGACAACCATCAACCCACTGATCTCCAGGGTTGATTTGGTCTGATCTGGCAGTCTAGGTGTTTCCTTCTTCTCTCATTGCTCCATGTCCGTCCTTCTAGAAGTTGCTCTGTAGATCAGAGAAACTGTCTATGGTCTAGGGTAAAAGAGCAGCTGTACTTTACAGCTAGATCTTCCAAAACAAGCTCTCAAAAAGACTGTATCATGGTTTATTCCACACAGAGTAGAGAACTTGTCAAAAGTTGAGAGTGCTGCCTCATTTTAAGCATCATTTGATATTGTTCAAGTATATTTTCGCAGAAGCTTCATTATAATAAGTACTACAAACAAACTGCCAATAAATTGATCCCGTATCTCAATTTATCAAACAAGCTTCTTTTATGATTTATTTGATTGTTCGATGTAAAAGGGAGACTATATGTGATTAAAATAATCTCAGTTTTCTTCTCCTGCTGAACTTTCCTCCTATTGAACTTTCCTCCTATTGAACTTTCCTCCTATTGAACTTTCCTATTTTTATTTCATATTTTGAATCCTTTGATATCCTGTCCCAATCAACACTTTATTTTATGCTCTTGTTTTTTTTAAATTATTATGTCAACCAAAAGTTTTCCTAGGTCCTTTTTCTAGATCTGATTCACTTTGACTTACAGAAATATCCTTCAGTCCCAGAATGAAATTTCAGTCCCAATCACCATGACTTGGAACTCATGTCCATGACAACTTGGCTCAGATTTTGATTTTATAAGTACTATTGAGACAATAATCATAGAATAATAAAGTTATAGATGCAGTCATGTGCTGATTACTATATGTTCAAAACATTTTAGTCATCTGATAAAATATATGTTAAAAAATGAAAGAATATATTCTCAGGGATTTAGAAGAAAAAATAAACATTGTGCAGAAATTAGCCAAAAAAATATAAGAAATCTTCAAAGGAGAAATAAGAAAACCACAGTTTATGATGACCAAAATCCACATAATCCAGTTTTTGAAAGAGAGATTTTGTCACTCTCACTTTCATCCGAGACAGACATGGGGCAGAACTGCTACTTGCTCTCCCTGTGCCCAGCCACTCACAAGGAGCCCAGGAGAGATGGCGGGTTCTAGCCGTGGCCAGCCAGCCCAGCAGAGCCTTGCAACAAGCCAGACGACCCCCACTCCATGAGGGCCTCCATTTTCCACATCCGACTTCTCTCTAGTCAGAACTCCACCCAGCAGACCAGCCTATCACAGTCCTGCTCGCGCGGTTCATCATTAAATGCTGGACTTAGAGATGACTGCAAGAGTATGCTACCTGCACAGCAGAGCCTGGCAAGCTACCCGTGTTGTATTTGATATGCCAAATACCAGTAACAATTATAGACCTCATTCTGGAATGGATTGTGGCTCTTTATGTTCCTGGAGCAAGCAGATGCCCTTGGGCTCTACTAGCATGAGACAGGACAGATGGAGATGTTACTGGGGCCTGCTCGAGCAAATCGATGAACAACGGGAAGACAGTGATACAGTGATACAGTGATACACTTTCATCCAAATAATATGTCATACATTATCAAAGAAAAATGCTTTACAAAAAATGTCCACAAATTCAAAAGCTACCATCTGTGTACAGAGAATAAGGATCAAAAAGACTGACACCATTGTATATAAACATGACTTTCATTATAATAGAAGTCAAGAAGATTATGAAAGCTTTATGGGAAAAATAATAATTTGCAGAGTTCAGGAAATCCAAGTGACAACTGGCATTTTAGCATTATTAAAAGCAAAATTGTAATGAAACAATACCTTGCAGGTTCTCAGGGAAATAAAATATTCTAGAATTCTGTACTCGGGCAAGTGATTAATCAATTGAAAAGGGAAAAAATGCCTATAATTTTGGACAATGAGACTGTGTGAGGCCTTTAAAGGAGAGTAATTAGAATTTAAAATGGGTACATTGAGAAAGAGGAAATTGTAGGCTTCATAAACCAGGAAATGATGTAAGAGAGGGAGCAAAATTTCAAGGTACTGATAAGAGGAGATCTCTGGATAAAACTGAGAAACAGACTTTGTAAAAATCATTTCACATTAGATAAAGAGAATAGCAGTATCCATATCAAACTTCTATTGAAGAAACAATTAAATTTAGAGATAACTTAGAGTGTTGTTATGTAATGGCAAAGTATTTACACTTCCGATCAAATTTTGGAGAAAATATTTATTGGTGGGTACATATATTAAGCAAACAAAATAATAAGGAAATCAAACACAAACAAAATGTGAAGTCAAAAGGTTATATGAAACAGGAAATACAACTATGATAGACACCTAAAAATATTTGTACTCTGTTATCAAAATCTTGATAAATCATAATGCCTAAATAAAATAAATAAATCACTTTATCTTTCCCTTGTTCATCTATTTGCTTGAGCAGGTGCCAGGAACATCTCTGTTCGTCCCGTATTGTGAAAGTATAGCCCAATGGCATCTGCTCGCTCCAGGAACACGAAGAGCCTCAAACCGTTAGTTCAGGTTTTGGGTTTTTTTTTTGTTTGTTTTATTTTTTTGCTTTTTGGGTAACACCTGGCAATGCTCAAGGGTTACTCCTGACTCTGCACTCAGGAATCACTCCTGGACGTACTCAGGGGACCATATGGGATGCTGGGAATCGAACCCAGGTTTCCCGCATGCAAGGCAAATGCTCTACCTGCTGGACTATTGTTCCGGCCCCCTCTTTTAGGTTTTTGACGAAGAAGACTGACCATCTGGTAGGTGGATGACCACACATTCTTTTGATGCCCCATGGTATCCAGTCAGTAACAGCTCTAGTCCAGCGGTAATCCCTAAATCACATTATTTGTCTGGCCCACATATTTTCATTGGATAACCATTAACATTAATGTTATGCACAAGTATGTGGGTTTTTTTTGAGAAAATGAACAAAATAAAAAATGTGTGAACATGTTGGGATGCAAATAATTGAATTTTTTGTGCATACTATGAAATGAATCAAAAATGTCTAAATTTAAATTCAAGAAAGGAAAGCATATAAACATTATTTAAAGTCATAGAAATATCAACAAAGCTATAAATGGTTGCAAATGATTGCATCTCAGGAACAGAGATGATAGAGATAGAACAGAAATTGGGACTGCTGTCTCTCTGTTGTAATAAGTCTTGTCCAAATATTTAAGCTGAAGTTTTAAATGTTAAATGCACTTTCATGGTATCTTACCAGCTGCATCTTTTTTTCTTTTAATATGGCTTTTTAGTTCCTCTCATAATCATAGTTAGAGGTATATATCTTCTTTTTCTTAACGATAATCTAAAAATCTGTCTTATCAATATAATGTGGGGTAAACTCTAAGAAGACAGGTATTAGGGAAAATTTTAGAAACAAATATTTCAATTCTAATGCATTTTGCTAAGTGTTCACGCACCTTATAAATTTTAGGAAGAGGATAATAGTTGTCATTTTTATTTCCACAGGGATTAAGTAGTTAGACCTATGATTTAAAAAAAAAAGTGGGCTTGCAGTGGGTTTTTTTTCAAAGATATTTCCAGTTTAAAATTTCTCCTATTGGACTTTTACTAAATTTATAAAAGATATTTTTTTTGACTTGCTCAGAAATCAGTAGGCTTCTTGTACCTGTGCTAAAAGTCACGTAGAGGCCCAGGCCCAGATCTTAAAGACCCCTAAGGCTCCCACAGTACTCGGGGCCCTAGCAGGTCTCTAACAGCATTCAGGTCAGGGGATAACCAGCAGCAGGTGTATGAGCTCAGCTGGGTCCCAGATATTTGTCACAATCCATTAAGTTCCCTGGCCTGAGTCCAGGGCAAAGGACTGTTCCCCCAACTGATGGGCAAAGGAACAAGACCACAGGCTCTTGAAACTCTCCTTTCAATCTGTCTTCTGTCACGCCTCAGTACACCTCACTCCAAGAACCTCTCTACCTCTCTCCAGGGACCTCTTTCTATCCCTCTCCCTCCCTCTCCCTCTCTCTCTTCTTCTCCTCCCTCTCTCTCTCCTCTCTCTCCCCTCTCTCTCCCTCTCTCTCTCCCTCTCCCTCTCTTTCTCCTCTCTTTCCTCTTTCTCCTCTCTCTCTGGCTCTTTCCTTTCTCTCCCTCTCCCTCTCTATCTCTCCCTCTCTCCCTCTCTCTCTCCCTCTCTCTTCCTCTCTATCTCCCTCTCTCCTCCCTCACTCCCTCTCTCTCCCTCTCTCTCCCTCTCCCTCTCTCCCTCTCCTCCCCTCCTCTCTCTCTCCCAGCAGGTTCCCAGCAGATTCCTTTCTCAGGGCCTCACTCTTCAGGGCTTCTCTCCGCAGGGCATCTGCTTTCAGGTCCTCTCACAGGACCTTCCTTTTCAGGACCTTCCTTTTCAGGACCTCTCTTCCCAGATCCTCTCTCTTCAGGGCCACATTTTCCTCGCTTTCATATTCTATCTCTGTTTCTCTGTTTCTTTATCTTGTCCGTTTCTCTTTCTCTATTTCACTATCTCTATGTCTTTTCTCTTCTTCTGGTCTTTTCTTTTCAGGAATTTTCTCTTTCAGGCTGGCCCACTGGGTCCCGGCCCTGCTTTCAGGACCTTTCTTCCTTCAGGCCAGCCCTCTGGGTCGTGGTCATGGCCTGGCCACTGGCCCTCTGGCCCTGCTGCTGGCTCTCAGGTCCGGGCACCACACTGGGATTCTCTTTGGGGCCTTTTACAGCTCCACCTGACTCGGAATCCTGGAATTCTAACTGCTCTAATTGTTACCTGCAGGGGTTTATCCATCATCTCCCCCTTTTCTAATTATTATTTCTAAAGTTTGAAACGTTATCTATGGAGGCAAAACAAGACTGGGGGTTATCCAACATATATGAATATGTAATAAGTATACAGAGGTTTCATAATATTTCAATTAGAATCTGTTATAATATTACACTTTTGAAAAATAAGTAGATATGGTGGATATATTATATAATCTTTCAGAGCCTGTTATGTAATGTGTGCAAATTTTTTTTCATAAGTGGAAAATTGAAATTTTTTCACCTTTGTCTCAGTCCAAGAGTGAGCATACTACAGCTCTGTGTGCATGCAGCTGACTTTCCACAAATAAAATGATACTGGATGGCACCACACCATGTCGCTCCATTAAAAAATAAAATCAGAAATAGCATTTAATAGAATTGTGCTTTATTTCCTTGATTATTGCCAGGAAAGTCGTGAATGCTTTATAACTATCTTTTCTTTTGCTCAAAAAATGTTGAACCTGCAGGAGGAGATTTGTTTCTTTTCCCAGATGATCACAATTTTTCCACAAATACTTTTTTTCTATAAGTGGAAAATACATGTTAAAGTCCAGAAAAGTGACTTTTGAGTCAGCAAAAAAAAGTCTTCCTGTTGCTGACAGCCTTCAAAACATTATTTTAACTTATCAAACTTTTATTCTGAAAATAGGTAGTGCTTTGCATAAGTATGAATAAAAATAATTGATAAAAAGATCTAATATAATTATAAAAATATATAAATATGGATATATACACATGCAAATATATTTCAGAATTAAAGTGTGAAAATCTGTGTGAAGTTATGTAGAAAAAATAAGCCATTTTAAGCTTAACTTACTCCAAAAGTAAACAAGAGACTACTTTATACTGCATATATAATTATTGTTAAGAATCAGAGTGTCTTTTGCTCATTGCTATAAATGACAAGATATGGTAATAAAATGTATAATCTAAAGAATATCAAAAGGTCCTTCATAAAAATAAACAATAAATTACCAAAAGGAAATATAATATGAAATTAGGTCAAAACTCTCTGGCAGTTTTGTTTTGTTAAGCATTGTGTTGATGGGATATGATCAGCCATAATAAAATGTGACTTTGCTAAATACTATCATTTAATGACCTGGATGATGGAAACATAAAACAAGACACACCACAAGCTATGTCTGGGACAATGTGAAAATGTTGTTTCACATTTATAAAATAATTTCACTATAAGCATGATTTGAAACACCCAATATTTATTTTTTAAACGGATAGTTTAGTTACTTCCAGGCCAACCCCTCTAACCAAGGATATATGCTTTTTGTATTTTTAAAACAGCTTTTTTTTTCCCCTATATTTTTGTTTTTGGCCACACACACCACTGCTCAGGGATCACTCCTGGAGGGCTTAGGGGAAGAAACCATAAAGGGTTCTGGGAATCAAACCTACCTTGCCTTTGTGCAAGGCAAGCACCTTACCCACTGTGCTGTCTCTCCAACCCCCTGCCTTGTGTTTTACACCATCACCTACTAAAAATTAATATATTCATCTGAATACTATTTCAGTTCATTTTGGCACTTGGTATTGTTTACAATGTAATTATAGAATCTAAAAATTAAATATGAACTATGTTTAGAAAAAATCATCATGTAGCCAATACAAGTAATTCTATCAGAATGAAAGCTTACTATAAGAACATAAGGTCTTTCACTCCCAAATTCCTCAGTTCTATTTAGCAGAATTTCTGAGTGGGAGAATGTACTGAAATTACCCATTCTACACCACACTTTCTAAGCTGGGAGCCTAAGATTACTGAGCTTTATCTTTTTTCAGCAACAATAGTTAAAAATCTTTTACATTCAGTCATCAGGAACTACTCTTGTTTATTATTCTCCTTCAAGTCAACAAGATGTTTCTCAGAAATTTCTTATTCTACTTAATATTGTGCTTTAATATGTGTTCACTGTATCACTGTATTCCCGTCCATCTTCGATTGGGTCAAGCGGGCACCAGTAACATCTCCATATGTCCTGTCTCATGCTAGTAGAGCCCAAGGGCATCTGCTTGCTCCAGGAACATAAAGAGCCTCAAACCATTCCATGGGAATGAGGTCTATAATTAATATATTCATCTGAATACTATTTCTATTAATATGTGTTATCTCATCAAAATTGTGACACCTATAATTTATATGTCCTTTATTTTCTTGATTTGAATAGAAAAAATAAAATGGCAGAGATACCTCTTAATCTTAAAAACAGAAAACCTTTTTATCCTGCTAGAAATAACACCAGGAATAATGGCATGATTTGGGTGTGTAGTTCTATCGAAAGAACACTAACCGTGATTTTGACAAGACCCTAGTGATGAGAATATATAAACAATATAATGATGATATAAAGCCTAACTTGTAGATTTGTGATGGTTTAGATTGAAAATGAACTATTTACTTTCTTTTCTGATTTCTTTTCTTTCTTCTTTCTCCCTTCTTTTCTTCCTTCCTTTGTTTCTTTTTCTTTCTTTCTTTCTTTTTCTTTCTTTCTTTCTTTCTTTCTTTCTTTCTTTCTTTCTTTCTTTCTTTCTTTCTTTCTTTTTCTTTCTTTCTTTCTTTCTTTCTTTTCTTTCTTTCTTTCTTTCTTTCTTTCTTTCTTTCTTTCTTTCTTTCTTTCTTTCTTTCTTTCTTTCTTTCTTTCTTTCTTTCTTTCTCTTTCTTTCTTTCTCTCTCTTTCTTTCTTTCTCTCTCTTTCTTTTTTCTGTTTTTGGATCACACCAAGTTGTGTTCAGAGCCTAGTCCTGGTTCTATGTTCAGGGATCACTCCTAGTGGTGGGGAGACAGGGGGAGAGAGAACCACACAGGATGCTGGGAATCGATATCACACATATTCAAGTCAAGAGTCTTACTTGTAAGTACTATCTCTCTAGCCCCTGGATATGTATTCTTTTCAGCAGAAAAGTGTCAATTATTGAACTGTGGACTAGATTAGAAATCCCTAGCAGGCTAAGAACATGGAAACAGAATGAGAAGAAATTAGAATAGAGAAGAACTAAAAGACTTTTTTATTATTATAAGAATGAACACTTATTTTCAATGAACACATATTATAATAGCAAGTATTACTCCCAGATATAATAGAGAGATATTTCTTGGGATATCAACCAACTCATGTACCAGTAAAAATAATTCAGGCTCTTTCTAAAACATCTGAGAGGTAGACTCTGTAAAGCTCTATTGCTCATTTTTTTAATTTTCTAGGTCTTACTGCATTTCAGCTTGTCCAAAAAAGTGTCATGGTTCAGAACCTGTGTTTTCTTTTCTTTTCCTTTTTATAAATTTTATTTTTGAACCCCTGTCACAATTTGGATCCAAGTAAATCATATACAAATTTGGCAATTATTTTGCTGCAGTTATGTTAACACTATTAGTGAATACTATTTAAAGTTAACAAATAGGGTATTTTCTTGTGTTATAAAATATGAATGATTTAAAAAAGAAATCAAGCTCCAGTATAAGAAAGCTAGCAGCCAGCTCTCTCTACTATTCAATATATGACTGTTGTTAAGTCAAGTATACTTTTTCTCAGACCTTGTTTTATTAATGGTGAGTTTAATAATAGAATTTGCTTCATGAATTTTGATTCAGTATCATCTGAGCTCCTCTTTAGATAGAGCTCAGCATGAAGTAGGGTATATAATATTGAGTGAATGTTTCTAATTCCAAAACAAATAAATGCAAAATTATTGGGTAAATGATATTGCAAATATACTTTTATTAGAAAAAGCTGAATGCACTATTGAGAACTCACTAAAAATAATTCACTGGAAGTGAACGTTCAATGTAAGATTAGTAGATAAACATTTAAGTCTCATTTTCATGACTTTAATCTACAAATTAAAAGTCAGAGAGCAGTAGTTTCTTCTTAGTTCTGATTGGCCATAGAATCTAGACTTTATTAAGTCTAAGGCATAAGACAAATGTGGTGATTTTAGCAAGAGTTATTATTCACCAATTTAAAAATTAAAGCAAGATTACAACCCAAGATAATTCCTCCCATTCATGTATCATACTTATGATTATTCAGTATGACAAGAAATTAGTTTCAAAATCAGATAAGCCATATTTTGAAACTCTTCATTGTAAACAGACAATAAGAAGAACAATTTAGAAAGTTTCCTTCAAGTATTATTGAGATTTGGCTTTTCATCTATACATTGTGACTCAAAAAAAACTACTAGCCAAAGACAACAATTATTTACTAGCTAACTATTCATTAATATTCTGGGTTGATTTGAATTTCTGTTATAAACCATAGCTTGGAGTGAAAACTATGTGTGATAAGTTAAAGTGTAATTTGAGTTATTAGAGTTCATGTTCAAGTTTGTTCTAAGCTCCCACCATTATATTATGTTTTGTTCTAAGCTCCTACAGTTGTTTCTTGTAACCATATAAGGTCAAAGTAAATCAGTCAGTTTTCATAGCCATAGTTCATTTGTTTATTATCCTTTGTTTACAGCTGCCCAACAATGGTCTGCTGCAAACCAACCTTTGACATTTATTCCTATGGGTCAGCAGATGACATAAAATGAACTTAAGCAGTGAACTGTAAATTGGCTCTTTGTTAATAAAGCAAGTGGAAATTTTGATAGAAAAGTGGCAGTTAAAAACAAATGATTAAAATAAGGTTTGCAATCAATGTACACTTTTCAATAGTCTATTCTTTCCTTTTTTTCTTGCATGAATAATTATCAAGATCTGGCTATAAATAACTCTCCAGATGTAGAGACCAAAATCACCAGTCAACATTCTCTAGAGTGTTTTTATGAGTTCCTGGACCAGTGCCTTCCCGTTTGTTTCTGGTAAGGAAACATGTCCAGCTTACTTTATGATGGGTGCTGCACTATTAACCCTTTTCCTACCATTCTGATTCAACATCTACAGTCTTCAATATTAGTGGATATAAATAAGGAAGTTATACAGTGTATTGATATTATCACCAAGAGGTTTCTTTAAAATAAAATTTTTATATTACTCTAAATGGTGCCATTGCAACTGAAAGGCGAAAACAAAAGGTATATTTTTATAACTCTAAAATAACAAATGAACATCTCTCAGGTGCCTGAAAGCCTCATATTCCACACTTAAAAATCCAAAAGTGACAATTATCCTATTCTCTCTTCCTCTGCAATCACTCTCTCTTTGTTCCAGATATAAAGAGACCAACCACTTTGAATGTCTCCTATGCAAAAGGAAAACGAGGAAGTGGACCCAGATCTTGAGTGAGTGTATTTAAATTTGGTGATAGTTATCAAGGAATTATCTCTCTACCAACTTCAATCTTCATCTCTCATTTAACCAATAATTTTTGACTCAGGAACTTTAACTATTTCTCCAGCTATGTTGTCCTACAATTGATAGTCATACTGGTCAATTTCTGAAATTGTATTATAGATTTTTTCACTACTTTTACTCTTATTAAGTTTGCAAGGTTTGGGTTAATAGTTGGGTAACACTGTACTGATCCCATACACTTTTTTGGAATAGCTTTGTGAGAAAAAATATAAAATACTCAGGCCAGAGAAATAGTACCGTGGATAGGGTGCTTGTCTTTCACGCAGTCAACCCAGTTCAATCTAGTTCCCAGAACTCTGTATAGACACACCCAGTTCCCCAGAAATGATCCCTGAACTCAGAGACAGGAGTAAGCTCTGAGCATCACTGGGTGTGACCCAAAAACATTCAGGGATAAAAAGTAATTTTTCTGGGTAACAACTAAAAGAAGATTTAGATTAGGGGAGGCTTCCTGGTATGAAAACTATTCTGTCTTACAGCAGTACTTGACAGAATCTTGACCTTCATTTCACACTCAGCTACTCCCTACTTAAGAATACTTAATCATTTTATATTTTAATTTGTGTATTTTAAGAAAAGTAATTCTAACTAAAGTAAAATAGGATAACTGATATACTTAAATGATATGATTTATTGATGCTTTATTCTTTAGAGTATTTATAAAGACCAGTTAGCACAGTGTTCTAGTGGACCCAAGTTACTTAGGAATTCACCTAGTTCCAAAGCAAGTCCAAGGTGAGTTTGGTTGGTCATTCATTCCACTGAATGGTGGGGGAGGTACCAGTCTGACAAACTTTTGAGTCCAAGTTTTCTTTTGAATAAGTTGCTTCTAGTGCAGATAGAACACAATGGAATTCTGAGGATTCTAAATTACTCTAATAAATCCCTTATATTAATATGTTAGAAATCATGGCATAAAGGAAGGAGAAAGGATTTACTTCTAAACCATCTGTAAGTTTCAAAAGGTGAATACTTTGTGAACATATATTAAAATTAAAATAAATACAGTGAGTTCAGTTGATGCTCTTAATCTTTTCCATTTTTTCTAGTTAGAATGAAGTACATATATATATATGCAATAACTACAAAATAAAATTGCATCAGTTATATGATTCATTATACATGTTAAATATTTACATACAGATTAATATGCCCAATATAAAACTGGCAAAACTCAGGTTAATTATTTGTTTTCTTAATTTTGAATAGCATAAATTAAGACAGAAGCTAATAGAAAGAGTACAGAAGAAAGGCAAAAGTTTATTTTTCAGTACTTCAAATAGTATGTTACTTTCTGTTTTTTGATGAAGACGTTCTTTACTTTCATTTTGCTCTGAGTCCAGTAAATTATAAAGTGAGTCCCAATTGCTCCAAATCAGTCAGGTTCCTTATCCTGGAGAGTCAGGATACAGATCCCATGCTTGAACCTCAATCCTGGCAGCACTGCAGATCAAAGGAGGGTCTTCTGCACGCCAAGTATCTTAAGCACTGCACTATCTTTATTGCTCCAGAGAATTTTGCTTCTAGAACTTGCTAAGTCATTAGGGGCGGGGTTTGGGAAGAACCAAAGAGGAGGTGAGGTGAGGAATAAAGCTCTACAATTGTCTTTCCTTCTGAGTCCATTGGATGCTTTACTTTTTGTGGTACTATTGTACTTTAGTGAAGGGGTCTCCTGAGTAGCATTCATTACATAGGTAGCTGGGAAGGGACATTCCTAGTGATTCTCTGCCAACATTCCTAATGATTCTCTGCCAACCAGTCAGGGTTCAATGCCAGGGCCCTGTGGTGCCACGGACAACCGGGACGTTCCAGTAGTGCTGATGCTCAGTGTTTTAATGAATGCCTTACTTGATTCATAGTCCCAATGTTCCTTCTTGGTTTTAGCTTTCTGAATCTATGTATTAAACTTTTCCTCTTTGCTATCATTATGTCTTAGAGAAGCTTCAAGAAGCCTTATTCTAGCATAAACCTTTACAACTTTTAGTTTTATTCTAATTTTATTAATTCCATAATTTGATGTCACTTTTTTTTTGTTCCACTTTCTGGGTCACACTGATGATGCTCAGGGGTTACTCTTGGCTCTGCACTCAGGAATTACTCCTGGCAGTGCTCAGGAGATTATATGGGATGACCGGGATCAAACCTGGGTCAGTCACATGCAAGGCAAATGTCCTACCCACTGTACTATTGCTCCAAGCCCATTGTTCTGATTTTCTTTCTAGTTATTCTTAAGTGAACAAATTGCAGTCAGGCCGTGTAGATGTCATTTGACTGTTTATGAATAAAAACTAACGGGGTTATACTGCTAGTGGTTTTTATTTAAGTTCTCCTAGGAGAATATAACCACTGCCTGGAGGGAGATGTCAATGTTTTTACTCCCGATCTTCAACCCAATTGACTTCTGCCTCTCTTAAGCAAATCTTAAGAGACTGAGCATACTTAAGCCTTGCCTTTTCTTTATCCTTAACTACATATTGCCTAATTCCTCAAGTCTTTGTATCAGAACATGTTAAGATCTAAATCTCATTCTTATTTTTAAATCTTATTTTTTTTTTATCTAAATCTCATTCTTTTTTTTTTTTTTTAACGGGGAGAAAATCTCCTGGTCTTGATGGAACTTTTTTAAATCTCAGGTCAGTTTTCATACCTGGGACCTACTGAGATGTCCTTCCTGATTTCTACCTTACTCTCAACACCCCAAAGAATAACATATTACTGGGAGATTTTAAATATACTCCATGTTTCAGATCCCTTACTTTTATCATGTTAGCTCTCTGTCTAGAATATCCTTTCCAATTTCACCTACATTTTTACTTTGCAAGTTTTAAACACTATCTTGGTCATTACTTCAATTAGAAATTTTCCCTATCTCTTTACCAAATGAATTAAAGTCCTAGTAAAGCTCTTGTTACCATGAGAACTACATTACTTATTATTTTATTCCCAAATAATCTATCTTACCTCCTTTAGTCTAATCTCTGGTTCCTTTAAGAATAAAGATGTATCTTTTCATTTGCTGCAATTTTATGAACTAGGAATATACCAGATGTTTAGCACAAAGATTTTTGCTTGAATTGAAATGATATAAATTAGTATTAGCTCTTAGATATTATCTTTAATAATGTTATTTATGCTGTTTTATCCCAAAGACTACTAATAATGTATATGAAAGTATATGTACCAACATTGATCTCATAGGAATATTAAAGTTGTAAAGCTGTAAATTAGAATAAAAATCCAGAAAAATCCCAGTAATCGTCACAAAATTTTGGCCATTAATCATACATTGTATTTTATGATTATTCTTTCTTAAACAAAGTTGGGGGAAAGGAATGTATGAGTGTGAAATAGCTTCACATAGCCTTAGATCCAAAGTGAGTCACTATTATGAATTATCTTTTTAGAAGTTAATTATATCAAGGCTGAGCTATCCATGTCAGATTTAAAAGAAATCTCCAGAAACTATTTGCTATTCCTAGGTTAGGATAAGTTGTTTTCTTTGAATATCCTAAAACTCTCCTCAAAATTTCTAGGTGGTCGAGATAATAGGGCTCGTTAAGCCAGAGATAATCTAATTAGAGAATACTGTTGACTCCCTTTTCATAGGGTTTAACTAAGTCTTATTTCTTGATACATTTAAAATTCTTTTGTTTCATTCCCTGCTCATGGATGGGGAGAATTAACGCTGTCAAAATGGTAATACTTCCTAGAGCTTTATATAGATTCAATGCAGTCCCTCTAAGAATACCCATGACATTCTTCAAATAAATTGACCAAACACTCCTGAAATTTGCATGGAATAATAAACCCCCACAAATAACTAAAGCAACCCTTGGGAAAAAGAAGATGGGAGGCATCACCTTTCCTAACTTCAAACTGTACTACAAAGCAGTAGTGATTAAAACAGCATAGTATTGGAATAAAAACAGAACTGTGGACATATTGGTGGTGGGAAATGGGCACTGTGGAGAGACGGGTGCTGGAACACCATATGAGCGAATCCAAACATGAACACCTTTGTAGTTATATGTCTCATGATGATATAATAAAATAATTTAGAAACTAATAAAATAAAATATACACCCAGGGTATTTAATTTTTTTTGTTTGGGGAAGTTAACTGCCTTAGATGACATTTTCTTCAGGATCCTGCTTCAGTTAAAGATTGACATCTGCTCTTTGTGGACTAGAACAGTGTACTGAATTCTAAAAAAACAACTTTCAGTTTATTCAATTTTTCTAATAGCAGTATCTCCTTCTGTATGTGTAAGCTCTACCATTAATAAAACACCAAAGCATATGTAGGACTTTACTTCTTTGATTGTGATGAATAACAACCCAGATGCTTACATAGGAAACAGTCTTTTGTACACATGTCCAGGAGTCTCCCTTGGTGAAAACGGCCTAGCCAATAACCTGAAAACAAGCTTCCCTTTACATACTCCTTCAGCTCTTTCTTACATTTAAGGGAGTCTAATCTTGTTCTGTCTGTCTTCTACTGATTCTCTTAATGATTGTTGTAGACAGGTAGCCCACACACTTATTCTGAGTCAGAGGGGAAAAAAATTACACGCAGAACTGAAAGGGATGTAAAGTGGAAAAAGAGATCCCTCTCACCAGAGTTCGATTGTGAAGTCCCTTTATATTAAATCTGATTAGCTCATATGGGGTGGAGCAGAGAAGGAAGAATAGTGAGAGATGAAAGATTAGTGGTGAAAAGAAGAGATGGAAAGGACAATGCTGATATAAATATATTTTGTATATTGATTTACGCCTCCTTTTGTGTGTTTATAGTGCCTAGGGCCAAACCAGGGCCACACACTTGCAAGAATGAGACACATCCCTGTTTCTTAGGTCACTTCTCAGTGAAAGATAGTCTTTATTGGGTGGGTATAGAATGGTATTCCCTAAAGATAAAATAAATTACAAAACTAGAACATTGGGATTGAAAGACTTATCACCTATGACTTGCACTGCGGATTGCCTACTCATGAGTATGTTTTCCATTAAGTGCCAAAATTGCTGTATATGAAGGATGTGTACTCTAACTCTGGTAATACATACACACACACACACACACACACACACACATGCACACAGAAACCAAAATTGCAACATATTGGGTAAGGAGCAGAACTCAGTTTTCAGCAGGTCCTATTGGTCACTTACTTAGCCTCATAGTTCTATAGCACCATTTATGATCCATGGCTTGTGCTCACTACTGTAATGGGGAAGCAATAACCTCTTCCTGCTCCTAAAGCCATCCATGTGGTGTCCAGAGTTTGTCAGAGTGGCTTGTTGTCCTTCACCTAATATAAGTTTCATCAGTCAGCCAGGATGGAGGAAACAGCGACTTTTTTTAGTTTAATGTCCTTTCTAGGCTCCAGACTCACTGGAGACATCCCGACACAGAATGCTATGCCCAGGACAATGTGATGCCCTTTACCTAGTGAATGAATGTGCCTAACAGAGGTGATGCCTTCCCCCAGAACAAACAACGGAAGTGCATCAGGAGAGCTCCGCCGCAGACAGAAGGCACATCACCAAGCAGGAGCCTCCTGAGATGAAAGTCGATTTCAATGAACATTGTGTTTCAAAGCCTGCTTCCTCTGGCTTGGTAAAAGCTGCAGAGGAACATCCCACTTGGGTCTGCTGACACAAAAGAATGCTGTGGCTTAAAGATCTTATCAAGCCTTCCTGTGCCACAGTAACAGAGCTCCAGTTGTGTCTTGTAAGAATTGCTCATTGTTTCATGGGGACGACTGGCTCCTTTGGGTGGGATCTAATGGCATCTCACAGGGTAGAGGTAGGTGGTGCTGGGAGGTCAGCCAGCCGCATGACCCTGTTTGCTGACTTCGGGGAAGTCACCGCATCTGTGGAAGGCAAACATTTGAAGCTAGACTCATAGGAGCCAGGGATATAGCTGACAGGCATGCAGGAGATCTGGGTTTTATTCCTGCCACTGCACTGTTCTCTGAGTCATTCTGCAGGGAGTGACCCCCTAGCACAGAGCTGGGAATAACCCTTCACTCCTCCTGAGTGGAGGGTTATCCCCCAAACCAAAATTAAATAAAGTTCATTTGTGGATAATACACATGCTGCTTGCTTGCTAGCATCATCCATTGTACAAGAACAAAAGAATAAAATTCACATCTACATTTTTCTCTTTTATAGAATTTATCCACTGCTATTTCATTATGATAAAAAGAAAATAAAATAAGGAAATACATTTTCTACAACTTTTGCAAATATAAATTTCATTACTTAAATTATCAAAGATAATTTATATGCCGATAAGTAAGCATTTAATTTTTCTGATATGGACTCAAAACTATAAACTGATTTTATAAGGATGAGACTTGAGTTTCGATTCATCAGCTTTGTGTTTCAGTACAAATGGGTAGCAAAATTTTACAATTACATTTCCCCTAATTCTATATAACCTCTTTGTATGTTTTTGCTTTTTGTTTCACACCCAGCGATGCTCAGGGGTTACTCCTGGATCTGCACTCAGGAATTACTCGGGCAGTGCTTTGGGGACCACATGATATGCCAGGGGATCGAACCCGGGTCGAGCACACGCAAGGGCAAGTACCCTATTTATTGGACTATTGCTCCAGCCCACCTCCTTTTAAAAAAAGTTTATGACTCCCCAGGTGGACTTTTCCAATAATAAAAAATAGAAAACAAAATAAGAATTTTTCTTTCCTCTTTATCTAACAACTTGCTGCAGTGTTTAGCATGTATGAAAAAATACATATATATATATATATGTATGTATATATATATATATAAAACTGGTAGTAAGATATACCTAGATGAAAAAAGTCAGCACGAATTTCTAAAGGGATAATACATGATATTAATGGTCTTATCCCCCAACCATGTCTTTATGTAATCTCATCTAAAATGTCCATTTCCCTAAACAAACTCAGACTCAGTTGCTTCAACTCACGATCACGATCTTCCCGTTAATCATCTATTTGCTAGAGCGGGCACCAGTAATATCTCAATATGTCCTGTCACATGCTGTAGAGCCAAGGGCATAAGGGCATATGCTTCAACTATGGAAAATTATTCTTCTCTTAGTCTATACAAGTTTCTGAGATTCAAAATATTACCAAAATAGTCCACATGTTCTTTATATATGAATTATTAAAGTTATTGAATATTATAATTGGTAAGTACGTAATGGATTTTTTTTCTGTCAGTGAACAATGGAGGAAAGCAGGCTCATATTAATGGTACATATTAGTGTTTGTGACATTTGCATTGTATGAATAGATGTATACATGTTAACATTATGCACATGTGCATGCATAAGTGGATGGAGGATGAAGGACTATGTCCTGGGTCATTGACTGGCTAGTTATGCTACTGTGCCTGGATTTGATTAATGTTATCAGCATGGTTCTTGACCTGACTACACATGTTCATGACCTTTGCTTTTATTATATTGTTTTTGTAAGCCAAGAATGAAGATATTTTAATGATCATATTGGCGTCTATCCTCAGTTTATATTTAACACCATTAGAGTCAGAGACAATCTGATTTATGTATATTACCACCATATGATTAAATGAGTATCATATTTGTATTAAAATCCAGCATATTGATTTAAGTGTAATGCCCACTACACTATATTACTTTCTATGACTCATGTTTGGAGACTTGGGCCGGGGTGTGTCTGTGGAACAAACTTTCATGCCAGCTAATATGGAAAATGTGTGAGAAGCAAGGTGAAAGGAGTTATCTCTGGGGACTGCTTAATATGTTAATGGCAAAAATGGAAAAATAAGACCTCACCTTTATCAGACTGATGACATTTTGTTTCTCTGAGAGCAAGCCACACTCAAAATTCAGTCTTCTACGTGTCTTCTGGAGATAGCATAGTACAACCATCTTCCAATGGACATTATTTCTGTTGTGCGTAGAACCTATTCTTTAAAATCCCTTTCTAAAGAAACTTGTAGTTCCGATTTTCAATGAGGACACTATCATGATGCCAATTCTATATCCTTCTGCTGTCAGTAAATGCTGACAGCATAGCACCTCTCATTGTCAGGATTTCCATTTTTCTAAGTTATGCCTAATACAGATCTGAATGCTGATAACTAAAAATATTTTTCATTAAGAATTTTTAACATTTTAGATGAAACTTTTAGAATAAATAGATAATATCATAGAAAAGATTCAAATAATTATGTGGAGTAAAATAATTTAGAACCAAAAAGTTTCATGTTGTATAATTATATATAGCTATGTATATTTAGAAAATGCAAACTAAGCTAGAGTAAAATAAAGCATATCAGTACTTGTCTGAAAGGTGAGAAAAGAAAGTCAGAGAAGCAGAGGTTATAAATGAAGAAAGAAAACTTAGGCAGGAATTGAACATGTTCACTCTCAATAGTCATAGTTTCATGGATATATGTATATGCTAATACATCAAATTGTTCGACTTAATATATGAATTTTATTACTGATCAAATTGGCCCTATAAAGCTGTCTTTTTTAAGAAAGTAACTTTAAAAAAATTCAACCAAAATAATTTATTAGTTAAGTTTAAGTAACAGAAGCACACCTATTCAAAGAGATCAATAGATATTATAGATACATAGAAACACAGATTTAACCTTACATAATTTTACAGTATGTTTAAGTAATTCTATAGCTATGTGGTCTTTACATCTGATGCTGGAGTTAAAAGTCCAAGAACAGAAAAGAAAGTCTCAGGAAAAAAAGATGGAAGATGGCAAAGAGCCACAACAAACTATAACCACAAGCTCACAGAACACACTGAAACTTATCAGTTCTTAATATGTCTGACCTTGAGTTCATGAATGCCATGGAGAAGCAGAACTCATAGTTATACAGCTAAAGGCACCTACTGAACCAGGAATTGGAGACATTGGCAGAGGATTAGGGAAAGTCGGACTAATCACAATTTCATAGGAGGTAATATTGCAAGAGCACATGTGAACAAAAAACTGGCTGCTGCTTCTCTCTTCCTAACTCTGCAAAGGAATTTCTCTTGTGGTCCACTCTAACCAAAATCACACTGGAAAGGAAGTTTTGCTAAACATAACTCTAGCCTCATGAACTCATTCATTATGAAGTCACTTGTTGAGAACTTGGCAATCGTGTATATATCCTTAAGTCATACTTACTCTCCAAGTCAAAGTACTAACAGCATCATGTCTTCACCAAGCATAATACATCAATCCCAACTGCAATTTCAAACACATTAATCTTTTTACCCAGAAGAGGACCCAAATTAATTATTTTAACTTTGAGTAATATTTATCTTTATAGAGTCTAGCTGATCCATACTCCCACTTTGCTATAACTTATGCATAGTGGTATTACCAACACATCTTAAGTTAATTTTTAAGGAGATTTTTTAAAAGGTCAAATTTATAAACAACTAGCTAATTACATAAATGGTTGCATCACAACAAGGAAATACACTAATCCACCCATTTTAGATAGGACAGTACCTAGAATGGTTAGCACTTATAAGGAATAATTAATGGTTAACACTTATAACTAAACTTTCTTCTACTTTTCTTTTTATGTTCCTTTTGTCCTTAGACATAATTTAAGTTTATTGTTCATTCTTTTCTGGTGAACCAGTTTCCATTTCTGAAGGGCTGAGCCATGAGAAATCATATACTTCGATTGACATAGCTTTCTTACTGCTCTCAAACACAGAATATGGGATCCTGAGAGGAAACCTAAAAGATGTGCACCTTTGTAGGCATACTCCCACTTACTTCTCTATTTAAGAGCTGTTGTGATTCAGTTGTTTTCTTTGTATTTTGCCTATTGAATTAGCAGCACTGAAATGTCTAGTAGTGTTCCAATTCTACAGAATCATTGTTATGTCTTCTAGTGGAATCATTCCTTTTTCCCTGCAACTAAGACTTCTAAACCAGCAGTCTAATGTCAGCAGGACTGCAAAGCAAATGTTGAGTGACCATTAGGAATGGCAGTGAGAGGTTCCCTTTTTGTTACCACCTCTTGAGTTCCAGACCTGTGAACTCTGAATTCTGGCCATGGGAGAAGCATATAAACTATATATATGATGAACTATAATCAGGCTGGCCTTGATAAGTAAAACATCAATGTTGCTGAATCCATGCATAGCTTCCATTTTTGCCACCATGGTCACTGTATTTAGGATCCAGTTGGGTAATGATAGGAATTTATGGGAAGAAAGATGACTGATGTTTGCAGAGTGACTCATCCTATTGGCTCACCCTAATTAAGAAAATGTGTCATTATTATGCTTACCTTTTGGTAAATATTCATATATTATACCAGTATCTTCACATGTTATGCCCATTTACAGAGTTCTCTAGATCAGCCTCTCTACTGGATTGCTTCAAAACCATTTTTTTTCAATAATATGCCTTCTCAACCAGAGTTTCCAGCCCAATATTAACCACTATTCATGAATTAATTCAATTTGTACTCTTCAAGATCTCTCCTCAAAGCAAAATAGACAGCTGTTTTGGTTGATATTAGTCAGCTTTCATTTCACTAGAGAAATGAAAGTGAATCCAGAGGAAGATGGAGGAGGTGACTGCCACCAGAGAGGTGAGCCAGCAGAACAAGTATGGCTGAGCTAAAATGTGGCTATTGGAACCTGAGCAGTAATTCAGTGGTTAAAGTGCTTGCTTTGCACATAGCTGATGTGAGTTTGACCCCATAACCCAAATGGTCCTTCAAGCTCTGTCAGGAATGATTCCTGAGAGCAGAGCTGGAGTAAGTCCTGAGCATAGCCAATGTGGCCTATTCAGAGTAAGACCTGAGCATAGCCCATGTGGCCTCACTACTTCACAAAAAATATGACTGTTGCTTCACACCCATTCTCTACATTTCCCACAAAAAAATCATTCTTAAAGGATTAGTAATAAAGCACAAGCTTTATTTGCAGCAGACCTCTATTTGATCACAGGCACCTAATAAAATGGGAATTTTGTGATACGTCGTTCATTCTATGTGGAGTATCATCCATAAGAAACTTGAGGTTTGAATAAAATAACCTACCCAGTTTAGAGGAGAAGGTAGCAAAAGTACACACATTTAGGGTAGTTTAGATATTCAAGGCAGCAAATGTGAACACAGGCAACAAAGAATAGGGTATATTACCATGACAATACTGTACTTTAAAGATTCCTGTTGGTTGGCTACATGAACATCCCAGCATTTGCTCTTGATGTACCTACTAATTCTCCTGTAACGGTTAGTGGAAATAATGTACTTTCTGGAGTTAGGGAATCAGGTTGGGAAGCAGACAATGTGTTCCATATAAAATCTACTTACCCCCTTGGTCACGGTTGGTGAGGCTAGCTTGCAGGCTGGACAAGCCAGGCTGTCTCTCCCATTCTTTGCACTAACCCTGCAGGAGAGAGGGCAAAGATATTGATCGGATTGTTTTTATTGTGGTAAACTACCACAATCCTAGTCACACTCACACATTATGAGAACAATTTATAATGGATGATTAGAACAGATTATTTCAAGGCAGAGAATGCAGTTTTTAAAAGGGATGAGAAGCTTATCTGTTCTGTCATGAACTTCCCAAAAATCCACCTGACAAACTGATTCCTCAGAATCTCTTTTGACCCTAGAGAAATGATCAAAGAGGAGCTGTTTTGAGAAACAACTATTATCTTTTAATAAATAAATACTTAACAGTGTGAAAATATAGTCACTGTTTGAGGGTATTTATAGATTGCTTTTCCAGAGAAACTAAGTTTTGTTTAGGTTTGAGGTTTTTTTTTATTTAAGTTTAGTTCAAAGAATTAGAATTTGCTTTTGAGTTCAAATGTGCTGCTAGCAAAGGATAGAGCTATCTGCTTTTGTGTTGCAATAAAAAGAAAACCTCAGAATTGGCCCTCCAGGCTCCCTAGAACACTGATGAAGGACCTGGAATTTTAGAAATAAGCTTTCCTCAAAGGAGACCATACTTACTGTGGACCTATTCCTGTTACCTTGGTTAATTTACTGAATTAAAAGAAAATGTTAAAGTATATGATACTGTGCATGTAATGGTGACCCATTATTTAACAAGTTTAATGAATAATTAGAATTAGAATGTAGATTCTAATTTAGAATTAGAATACAAATTAAAATCATGGGGGTCAGAGCGATAGTCCAGCGGGTAGGGCGTTTGCCTTGCACGCAGCCTGCCTGTGCCGGCCCAGTTCTATCCTGGCATCCCATATGGTCCCCCAGCACCACCAGGAGTAATTAATTCCTGAGTGCATAGTCAGGAGAAACCCCTGAGCATTGCTGTGTGTGACCCAAAAAAGAAACAAACAAACAAACAAACAAAAAATCGGGTTTGCTCTTCCCTTTAAATATTTGGCAATTATTTGGTCTTATCCCAAAAAGAACTGTAATTTTTTTTCCCCTCCTCATTTTGGTCCTTGAAGTTTTAAGATCACAAATAAAACTGATCCTTAGGATTCCAGGCTATTAGCCCTACAATGGATAGAGACCGTGAGCAGTGAACAAAGGAGGGAGGAATACCAAACAGAATGGAAAGAATCATGGAAAAATTCCACACCTAGACCAGGCACACCCTCATGCAAACAAAGCTTTTGGACCAAGGCTATATTTTATAAAAATGTGACAAAACATTTGATAAGCCACTGGGAGGATATACTTTAGCTCAATGGTTTGGGTTTTTTTTTTTTTAAGTCTTCTAAAATTCAACACCCCATGCTGAGCAGTTAAAGGGAAAAATCTTTGTCATGTCCACCCCACCCCCACCCCACCCAAAGTCTGTTTCCTTTCTGGAGCCCCAGCAGTTGAGCCTCTGTCAGAAGCAAATGCCCATGTGTCACCTGCTCTGATCTTGCTTCGACCTTTGTCCTAACCACAACTTTCTGCCATTCTGCCGCTGCTAACTGGCTGGCTAGCTGCAGGAAGAGCTGTCAGGCACATTTCTGATGCTATTTGCCCAGATCTCAGTTTACTCTGTATTACTTAGAAATCGGGAGAAGATGATGCAAGCCCCAACATGAGTTTTTTTCCTTTGCAATAATCTCCGGTGCCTATCAGAAAAAAATAACTGAGGTTATTTTTGAGTTATTTTATACAAATATCTGAGAACATACCAATTGTGAATGTCTGGTTTCTTACTCTAACACCTCTTTGAACTGTTTTCTAAAAAAAACAAAGACAAAATTCCCTGAATTCACATGGACATGATTCTAAACTCCAATTTTTTGCTTAAGATTAAGCTAAAAGATTAAATTTAAGATTAAGCTAAAAAGAGGTCATGATGCTCTAAAAACCAATCAGCCTTCATATCACTGGCCTCTTTCTTTTAAATTGTATACCCTGTTGTCACCCGTTTTCTTTTGTGTTTGCCTCTCTGACGCCCATGTCAGGGACAGAATTCATTTATCTGTAGTCAATGTTATAAGTTACTTTGGTGCTTTACAATTATCAATGAACTTTACCTTAAAATATGATCTCATTAGGCCCTTTCTTTACAGTCCATAGGCAGAATTGATGGATAGTCTATTCTCATTTCTTGGCAAAGAAAAGAAGAGTAAATTAATTTTATAACATGACCAAAGTCACTGAACTTCAGATTTCAATAAGGGCAATTATCTAGAAATCTTTTTTCAATAAATTTTATCCTAGCTCTATAAAAGAATGGTGCATATACTACCTACATCTAAGCTAGAAACTTGCCAAATTATAGCACAGTTCTGTCTCAATAGCTACTAATGAGTGACATTTCTTTCCACATTTCACATTCTTTTTATCCTACTGGATTGTAATTTGCTTTCCTACTCAATATTTCCTGCTTGACATTCATAACAATAATAATAACAACCCTCTCTCCTGCAGCAAGAGAGATAATACAGTGGGTATGTAGATTGCAAATAAAACTGAATTTTAGGACTCGAGCCTATTAGTCCTATAAGGGGCTTGTTTTGCATGTATGTAACCAGAGTTCAACCCCAGTACCACATCTGGTTCCCCAAGAGCCATCAAGAATGAACCTGTACACAGAGCTAGGAGTAAATCTTGAGTACTACTGGTATGGCCCTAAAACAGACAAAATAAATTATAACGATCATTTACTTCTGTCTCTTTCCCACCTCTGTTCATTTTCCTCTCCCTATTTTATGTTTATCTTTCTTATTTAGTTGTACCCTTCTTTTGCACATTGGGTGAATATATAAAAAACATAATTGAGATACAAAAACCAAAATTTGAGATATTAAAAATCCTATGGGTCCACCTTGTTTTTTAAATGTTCTTTTTTGTGCTTTTTTGGGTCACATCCAGGAATCTCAGGGGTTTACTCCTGGCTCTACACTCAGAATTTACTCACAGCCGTGCTCAGGGGACCATATGGGATGCCGGGAAATCGAACCCGGGTTGGCCGCATGCAAGACAAATGCCCTACCCGATGTGCTATGGCTCCGGCCTCCCTTAAATTTTTTTTTCCCTAAAGTAATTTCCTATAGTATTGATGAATGGAAAAGAGAAAACTTGATTTTTGTGCCAATAAATAAAGCAAATATTTATTATACACATGATTATTCATAGCAGCACTAGTACAATAGCTAAGATTTGGAATCAATCTAAGTGGTTAATTCCAAATCAGCCACTTAGATAACTGGATCATGAAGTGTAGAGATACACAAAGGAACACTACACAGCTATAAGGAATGATGAAATCATGCAAATTGCTGCAACATGGATGGAACGGGAATGCATCATGTTAAACAAAGTAAGCCAGAAAAACAAGGACAAACACAGGATAATATCAATTATGTGTGGTATTTAGACTAACTGGATGAGAGGATGTGATGTTTTAAAGGGGTAATGTCAAGCCTTGGCCCTAGAATATAGGGAGGAGAAGGAAAGAAATAATGGATGGTAGGGGAAGAGACAGGTAAGAAGCAATGGGTGCAGGTCAGGGGACAATATGCAAAAGGTGGTATTATAGAATGGCAGCGCCAAATACCCAAACCACAGAGTGAATGACACTAAAAAAAAGACCCAAACTTTAACAACTGAACATAGAAAGGTGCCTGTCAAGAATGCAGCTGGAGACGAGGGGGTTGGGGTGTGGAAGGGAACCTGGGAACTTTCTGAAGAAAGTTGACGCTGGTAGAACATACATTAACGCAATACAGTACTTCTAAAATTCAACTATGAATCACTTTGTAAATCATGGTGCTTTAATAAAGAAAAGGCTGTAAAGCAGATCTTCAATCACATTTAATATTTAATAAAAATATTTAAGAATATACTTGAAAATAAATGATAATTATCTGATTTGTACTATATTTTTGCTTTAAGTTTCAATGAGACCATCAGACTAAGTCTTTGGTATATAAGCAAAGTATTTGTGATTTTATTTTAATGATTTACGTTAACCATTTTAATTTTACGTGTGAAATGACAATATTGGCTATCCAAAATTTAGGAAAGAAGTCAATTTTCACCAGAATATTCCTCTTCACCAATACTTTTATCTATTTCTCATATTGATGGCATTTCCAAAGTCAAATCTTGTTGTCAAAGAGCAACAGTAGAATAGCAAAAGAAAAAGGAGATTAAAATGTTTTTGTCAAGCTAAGTGATAGATAACTAGAAATAAGCCATATTTAGATATGCTATACAGTATTTAAGTTTAAAGCCTTGTTTCTATAGACTTCTGTGCTCTGAACACAGCTGCCTAATTAGTAATCATCACTAATCATTTCTACTTCTGTACTTTTATTGATAACAGAATTAGAGCAAACTTATATTTTTAGTAAACTTTAATTGCAAGCTGAGTTTGATATTTATCACTTTAAGAAGCAGTTTACTGAACTAATTACACAAATCTAAAATGATGTTTCTGAAGTTAGAAATAAAACCATCTATCAGAATAAATAGAACTTCTGAAACTATCTGCCGCTTGGTAAGAAAAAAAGACATAAAATCAGGCTTCTAGGCTTATTCTACCTTTGATGTGAAAGTAAGTATTCCGTGGGCTGTTTTTAGACTACCTATTGGGAAAATGCATATCAGGTAACAGATGTGTAATTTACGGTACTGATTACTTTAAGCAGAAAACCTTAAAAATGAGTCTTGCAACTCAGGATATTCTTATGAGACAAACATATGCAAATTATTTATAATTAAATCCTGCCATGAAATACAAAACTCAAAGGAAAAGAAACTTAAAAGCAAGTTTGAGAAGTAAATCTTAATACCGGTTTCAGAAAATACTTTCTTTTTCTTGAAGAAATCAGGTAGTTGAAAACTCTATGAGACACTAAGACTTGAACAGTAAAGGGTTTATTACTGGACTATTATTGGACATTCCTGTGACTTAGCAGTAGGATTCTCAAGCTTCTTTGGCTAGAAGTTGAATGACTGAGTAGTCTGATGAATGGACGGATGGACAGATGGACGGATGGATGGATGGATGGATGGATGGATGGATGGATGGATGGATGGATGGATGGATGGATGGATGGATGGATGGATGGATGGATGGGTGGGTGGGTGGGTGGGTGGGTGGATGGATGGGTGGGTGGATGGATGGATGATGGAGAATTAGATGGGCGGATGGAGCAATGAATAAGTTGTTCTCTCTATTAGACTCAAGATATGAAGGGGACAATATTTACTCATCAGTAAACTCAGGAATGAAAGTTTAAAACTGAAGATGAATAATAGAATGGCTTATATTATGTCCTCTGGTCACGGAATTTGAGACCTGCTAGTATGAGTGTCCTGAATGTTCTTCACTGGCTGGGGAGGTCAAGGGAAGAGGGAGAGGCTGTGAAGCAGCCTTCAATCTTATTGGAGGAACTGGTCTAAAAAAAACAAATCACTAAAAAGGGAACAGAGAAATATCAGGACAAATCACCTTGAAGCCAAGTGATAAGCCACACCCTATACCTGTATAAAAACAAGGAGTTCCGAGGCAAGGTAGACTGACCTTTGCAAATACTCTGCAATCCAAGAGCAAGTCTCCTTCCCTAGCATCTTATTTTCTATGGCTTTACTCTCTGTTTTCATTTTACTATTTTTTTGAAAAATAAATTTAAAAAGAAAGAACAATTGTTATCAAGGAAATTTTGGGGAGGGTAGAGTAGAATGCCCTATAAATGAATTAGCAACTAGGAGTAGTTACTTGCACATTATCTCTTAAAAATATAATATTGAGCAAACTCAAGTCAAAGAAGAGTGCAATCTTATTCCATCTACATAAAATACAAAAAAATAAAATCAAAACTATATTTATCATGCATAGGTGACACAACTATAAAAAATAGCTAGGAAGAACTGATAAAGTTCAAGCTAATGTCTCTTGAAAGTGGATAATAAGAAAGAAGACAGAGTGTACACAGAAATGGTTTGTTATCAATCCTTCCAATCTTACATCATTAACTATGGCAATAGTAGGGCACTGAGTGTTTATCTTACCATTGTTCCTTAAGCTAAGTATGAATGCTGTCAAATACTCTTAAGTTTGCATTATTTTCAAAAGATGGGACTACATTTTTTAATTTTTTATTTTTTTTATTACAACACCATGAGATAGACATTTACAAAGCTTTTCATGACTGGGTTTCAATCATACAATGTTGCAGCACCCGCCCCTCCTCCAGTGCACATTTCCCACCACCAACGTCCTCAGATTCCTTCCCTCCTCCCCCAGCTACCTCTATAGCAGGCACTTTGCGTCTTCTTCAATCATTCGCTCTCTCTGTCTCTCTCTCTCTCTCTCTGTATCTGTCCCTCTCTTTCTCTCTCCTCTCTTACCTGCCATACATACATTTCTGGGTTATCATGTAATTCCCTTTGCTAATATTCAAGACTTGCAGACATGGGGCAGAGCTGATGTGAACAGCAGAGCTGTTCTCCCTGTGAACAGCCGCTTATGAGGCGCCCGGGAGGGATGGTGGGTTCTAGCCCTGGCCCACCATCCCAGCAGAGCCTCGCAACAAGCCAGAAGACCCCCCACTCCATGAGGGCCTCCATTTTCCACATCCGACTTCTCTCTCGTCAGACCTCCACCCAGCAGACCAGCCTATCAGCGCCGGCTCACTCAGCCGCTTGCGGCTGCGCGGTTCATCAATAAATGCTGGACTTAGAGGTGCCTACAAGAGTATGCTACCTGCACTGCAGAGCCTGGCAAGCTACCCGTGTTGTGTTTGATATATGCCAAATACCAGTAACAATTATAGACCTCATTCCGGAATGGATTGGGGCTCTTTATGTTCCTGGAGCAAGCAGATGCCTTGGGCTCTACTAGCATGAGACAGGACATATGGAGATGTTACTGGGGCCCGCCGAGCAAATCGATGATGAACGGGAAGACAGTGACAGTGACAGTGAATATTCAATGCTCAGTTCTAGTCTGGCATTACCATTTCTAACAATTAGTAGAACACTGGTATATATTTATAGCCCACAGATGAATGCAGTCATTCTATATCTGTCCTTTATTTTTTGACTGATTTCATTAAGCATGATGATCTCCATGGGACTACATTTTTAATTTGTTATTGAGGTACCATAATTTACAATATTATTGAAGTTATTGTCTTATACTCAAAAGGTGTTTTATACTACACTAGTCCCTCCACCAATCTTTCACGCCTCCCCACAATTATCACAGATCTACTTCTCTTGCACTCCCACCCCAGTCTCGTTGATCCTAGTTACATTTTTATTTTCTATCACCTTTTGAAATCCTAATATCCCCATCATCTGAGCATAGTCTTCATCCAGAAAGGCCTCTGAAGAAGATCAAGATATTGAGTTTTAACATGTAGATAATGCTGAAGAAAAAAAAGAAAACACATAAAAAGAAATTAAAATTCATGGGTTGGGGTGGCAGAATATTGGTCAAATGATTTCTGAAAGTGGACATATTGTCTGCCAAGGTCTGATCTTCCTAAGCATATTCCCTAGAAATTTTCCCCCCTAGAACTTTCTTGGAGGACTTTATTCTTGTTAAATAGAATTTTCTCCACAAGCCTCGCCACTTTTGTGATCTGGTTCTCATTCTAATTTCCTGCCCTTTCCATTCTCTTGGAGATCAACAGTCAGTTTCACCTCTTCTGGGAAAGCAGCATGATAATTTGATCATCTCAGACAGATCCTGGCCTTTTCCCAAGCTCTTTTAACAATGGCTGACTTTCTAGTTAATTTTTCTAGCAGCTATCCTTGAGCACCTTGTGATGCATGTGTTTCCACCAGCAGGTTTCTTTTCCTCAAAGTCATGGAGCAGAATAATATTTTTCATCTGCTCTTGTAGGAGGTTGTAGGCAGTGGATTAAGCTCTACTCAACAGCAGATACCAGGACTTTAAATCTCCAGACCTTCTGAAAATAAAGCCCTCCATGCTTTCGCCAGTGGTTGCTCACAAAGGACCCAAAGGAAGCCCTTAGAAACTCTAAGGAATTTGTTTAGTCATATAAGGGGGTCAATAAACCTTTTCTATAATTATTCAGACAATACCTACTTGGGGTTTTATAGATTATATAAGGTCTCTGCTGTTACTGCTGCTGTAGTGGTTTCTACAACCCTCTGAATATATAAAACCATTTTTCAGGGTTAGGAATTGGGCTGAAATTGACTTGTGAGACAGTCCTTGGCTGACCCCTCCCTGGGTGAAAAGACTAGATTACTCTGAACAGCTCCTTCACACCCCTTTATCAGCACTCAGCTCTCGGCTCCTTGGCTTAAACTATGTAGCTGTTTAGTACATTTGAGCCAAGGAAAGTTTCCTGTTTCAAAGCTTGGGGTCTATAATCTGTGATTAGTTTTTTTTCAATTAAAAGGCATTGACACTAGAAATATCCTCTTCCGAAAGTATTTATTTGTCTAGAAAATATCTGTGATCATACAAGTCATCCAGAGCTGAAAGCTTTGGAATCAGAGCTTTAAAACCTGGCAGAAAAAAAATTCCCAGTGAGAAAGGAATGAGGAAGAGAATCTGGAAGAGTCAATAAGGAAGGATGTATATTGGATCACCAAAACAGAATCTATAGAGTATGGAAACTTCAGGTACCTCTGACTCATAGTATTAGTATTGCTACAACCAGTTACCTTATTCCTCTCTTCATTTTTCTGAAATATCTTGCACTTGTAAAGTTTTACCTCTTTTAAAATATTTCAGTTCTACTTCAGGCTGGAACCCAATGGAATTGACATGCTCAGACAGTATTTGGAAACAGGTCGGATGGTATAATATAATAATAGGCTATACGAACCCAACTGAGCACCTTGCCAGAATAAAGATGTTTCTCATGTGAAAAAACCCAGTCCTTGGCCTGTACCAACAAGTTGGCCCTGCTAAAGCAAAACAGCAAGTTTGCATTTGTTTTGACACCAAGTAAGTTGCTATTTCCTTTCTTCTAACATTTGTTTTGTTCCTTTAACTGCAAACTGCCTCAAGGGCAAGTTTTCTTACTGCAACATGCTCAGTCTTCACTTAACTCATGTGCAAAACTTAAAAGACCTAAACAAACAGTAATAGCAAATAAAAAGCCAGCAGACTCCAGAACCTATTCGTGTAACACTCTTGCAGAAATGCAGACTAAAGGACTGTCTAAAATAAAATTAAAAGAAAAAGACAAAGGAAAGGAGAAATTCCAAGTTAGCACTTTCTATAAATGTCTTTGGGCATGAAGTGCCTCCTTAACTGCAAGATGAAAGGTAGCAGGGAAAAGTAATCACTTTTCTACAGTTGCTTTAGTAAAAGGAACAATGTTTCTTAGATTCCTTATCTCTGAAATCATATTCATATGTTATCTTTTCACTTGGAATAGGTTATATAATAATCAAACTTCTCAGCCACCCCAAAGGACACTGATTTTATATGTAAACTTTGACACTATTAATCTCTATTAAAAGCCCAGGGTTTAATCACCCAGGGTCCTTCTTCCAATACGATTATTAAAATAGAACTTAAAAATGTAATTCTCCTATTTCTTGAAATGCCTAGTTTATGGGAAAATTGTTATATATTTGCTTTCTTAAAGGATAGGCAGCATATCATCTCTTTAATGAAAGATGAACAATTTTCAATTTTAGCAGCTTCAGTTAAATTTAAGCAATTCATAGAAGGTGACTGAAGCAATCATATTCTTTAAAAGCTTCTCATTGAAGACTCAATTGGGTCAGTGCTGAGGTTAGCTCAGAGCTGGGTGCATGTGTTCCCTCTGAATCACAGATTCTGACAGGTTATTTTTGCAAGTTCTTTGTCTCTTTCTGAAAACTGAGAAGCATATGGAAAAGTTAATGCAGTGAGTAAAATATGCTTATGTCTGCAAACAACAGTTTTTTTTAAATCCTATGTTTTACTGTGAGTCTTCCTAAGAATATTAAAAATTCAAACCCAAATCTGAAATAGAAGAATAAAATATTTTGTCCTTTAAATAGCTTTTCTACAGCTTCCCATTATATTAGTATTTTGATTTTCCTAGAGATGAAACAACTTAAGTCCAGCATTTACAACATAGTCTTCTAATTATCAAATTTATAGTATTAAAAAGGAGTTCATTCTTAGAAAAAATGGAGCTGCATTTAATTAATATGTCTATTTCTACATTATTGCTGACCTAATTTAAAGACTGAGAGTATTGTAAAGTCAATGATATTAATGCCTTACAAATGCATAGATGCAAACCAAATCTGCATCTTTTAAGGAAGTATGAATAAGGCATATAAAATAATAATATAAAATATAGTAATAAATAAAATTGCATTTTCTACAATTTTTTGCAATCTGATTCATATTTGAAAAGGAGCTTTCAAATTATCAACATAGCTTTATAGTCCATGAAACTGTACTACCTTGGAATTGATGATGACGACTACAATTTATTTTTAAAAAAGCAGTATGAAATTCTCCTTAGTTGGGTTTTTTATTTTATCTGTCAATTTTTACTGAAAATTAGTTATGAGAAGCCCAAACTAAGTAGGCCACTTGCAATGTAATGCGTGAGTTGTTGGAAAGGCAGGAAAGCGTTTGTGCTGGCACCTTCTGTGCACAGCCAGAGGACACCAGGCTCTGTCCCCTGGGAGCAGCCAGAGGATAGGAGGCTCAGTCTCTCTCCTCTTACACCCCCTCTCCCCTGCTATTTATGCCCAGCTCCTTCTCTTCTTAGAAGCTCAGTCTAAAGGCAATTCTAGAGTGATCTTCCTAACCATTCAAATGAAGTAGTTTTCCTCTTACGTACTTATCTATGTGACACTTTTTCTGACCTTCCTAGATTTCATTTATGTAGTGTTCATCTCTTTTAACTTGAAAACTAAACTGTGCTTTATTCATGTTTTAGTCCAGGCCTCAAGAACGGTTCTTGGTAAGTTTTCCACAATGCATTATACACGCCCCCCCACACACACACACACACTATCAAAAGAAAGATTTGCTGTGCCCTAGCCTCTAACACATCAGAAGAATGTGGTAGGTCAGTTCCTTAATGAAAAGAAGTTACTATTCTCCTTGAGGGCTCTCTCCCCCCTCTACCTCTCTCTCTCTCTCTCTCTCTCTCTCTCTCTCTCTCACACACACACACACACACACACAGAGAGCTCTCTCTTTCACACACAGAGTCAGAGATACAGATGGAGATGGAGACAGAGAAGACAGTGATAATATATGTAGGCAGAGACTTAGAGAGAGGATGGCTATTACATTGTGAGGCAATGATTGTATCTATTCTTCCACAAGCCAATGAACAGGGCTACCTGAAGAGGGAAAAATGGAATGAGGTAAAGATTCCTTTATTTTCTAGAGACTTTGAAGGAGCATGACACTATCAGCACCTCAATTCTCTTTTCAGATGATGAAGGCTGACTCTATCTCTTCAGCCAGTGGTCAAATAACTGCCATAGAAATTGAAAAAAAGAGGATTTTTTGTAATAGAAACCTGATGTATGGTGCATGAACTGAAATTTTGTTCATTGCAGTACTCGAGTTTGACTTAAAACAATAATGCCACGGTTCATCAGAAACCCTTTTTTTCCTGTTTGGGAGGAAGGTGGATATTTCTACCAAATTTTGTGCTCACTGCTACTGTAAATTTGCAAGTTTCCACTATTTAATAATTTGCACCCACATGTGCAAATTATTAAATATTATTAAATTATTATTCTTTTTCAGGAATAAGAGCATACTTTTGGAATACTGAATGGAATCTGAGAGTCGAATTGAAGTTAACTGTAGTTTTGAAGGAAATATTTTTGTGACATTTCCAGGTGGCAAGATTCAAGGACAGAATGGATTGGTGAAAAAAACACCATGGGTTGTTAGTTCCTCAGACATGTGTGAACAAAATATAATAACCCAGAAACACATTATAAATTGTATCCATTGTTTACAAATTGTTTTAAGTGAAACATTCTTAAAAACCTTAAGTCACTTGGAACCAACCCTATATGTGTCTATCCTTGTGACTACATGCATACGTAGGTATTGTATACATATATGAAATTATTATCATTTGGAAACTGAATTTTTTATTATATAATTCTTTGTTAGCCTCAGTAGCAAACCTTCCCTTGTTTAGACCAGATATCTCTTGCTAGGCAGATATGGTAAGTGATAAGCACAGGCATTTTTTGGTGTCATCAGAGAGGTTTCTTTAGAAAACATGTTGCCCTAGGTTGCAGCTTCCTCTGTGTCTCATCTGGACACAATAATTGAGCACAGGGAAACCACGGGATGTACTGAAAACAAAGAGGAAGCTTTGCGGGGAGCCCTGTGCATGGTCTGAGAGTATTTCCTGTCTCAGTAGGAAGCACTCACATCATGCTTGTCATCTATACTGTCTGCCCTGTGTCTCCTAACTTCCTGGAATAAAACCCAGCTAAGCAAAACAATAAAAAAAAGTCAAGTTTTCTCTGTTTTGGAATTCCAAAGTCTTTATTACTGGAATGCTAAATCTTTCAATCCTTCTGGCTGTTATGCCAGGATTAACTTTGTGATTAACTTTTTTTTTATGGATTGGTTTTTCTAATGCCTTGTTTCTGTTATCAAGTCATATGACAATTTTTTTTCCTAAGTGGCTTTACTGTATTGTGTTTTTCATATTTTTAACTTTGTATTATATCACAATGAGATAGGTATTTACAAAAGCCATATGACAAAATTTTTAAATGATGTTCTCGAATTCTGTGGGTGACTGAAACAAAACTCATATTTACTTCTAAAAATTTTTTAATGAAATAGCATTACATTGTGACATTATTCTCTTAAACTTAAGTTTATTACTGCTATCACTGTTTTCTTTCTTTGTGTTTTGGGGGTTTTTTTTTGGGGTGGTTGTGGTGGTTGTTTTGCCCATATTCACGGTGGTGCTTGCTCCCATCCCTGTACTTGGGAGACCAGTTCTGTTGTTCAGGGTGTGGTGACAGGTATTGAACCTGGCTTCCTGAGATGACCTTTGAACGACCTTTGCTTTTCTCTAACATTACCTTTTTCCTTTCACAAATATGTAGCAGTCCAGTGGTTCCAAATCCTATACTTAAGTCAAATTGTCTAAATAAGAAACACGATTACATCTTATCAGAATCATTGTCTAAATAAGAAACAAGGCTATGTTTTATCAGTACTGAGGTTACTAAGGTACTAAGGTTTTATCATATTATTATATTCATTCCATATAGAAACAAGGTTACATTTCATCAATACCACCACTAACAACCACACAATCATCACTTTCAATTTTTAGTTAGACCAGCATTTTCGGACAGGTTGGTAACTGATCAAAATTAAAAGTGTTAAAAGGAAAAACTGGTCCAGCTCTGAATGAATTTCAGGGATTCGTGTATTGTGATAAAAACCTATGTCATAAACTTCTGTATCAGGTGAATACATGAGATGGTATAGGTTAAGGATGCTTGGAGGAATCATTGAAAATCTCTGACTTCAGAGCTCTCTTTGGGAATGTACAATTACAAGTGAGGAATATCCTGAGGAAACAGGGAAATGAGCTGAATAATCAGATAATATGAGTGTATGTATATGAAGAAGACAGGTACCACTGGTTTTAAAAAGGAAATAAAAATGGAAAAAAGAAAGGAAAAGAATAGCTTTCTTGGGACAGAGTGAAGGAGAGCAGGTAGGGCTCTTGCCTTAAGCGCAGTTGACCCAGATTCAGTCCACTTTGCTTCATAGAGTCTCCTAAGCCTCACAGGAGTGACCCCCGAGTGCAGTCAAGTGCCGCCAAACATTTTAACACGACTCTCTTAAAATACCAAAACAAATAAAATTATGAAAGTGAGCACTACATTTACATAAAGTCACACAAAATATTTAAAATATAGTTTCTATCTGGAGCAAACATTTATAAAGATTACAAATTCAAGAGCCAGAGAGATAGGACAGTAAGTAAGGTTTTCGTCTTCACACAGCTGACCTGAGTTTAATCTCTGGCACACTGTATGGTCCTCCAAGCCCCACGTAGGGAGTGATGCCTCAGCACAGAGCCAGGAGTAAGCCCTGAGCACCACTGGGTAAGGTTCCAAAACAAAGAAGCAAACAGGAAACCTGAGCGATAGCATAGCGGGTGGGGCATTTGCCTTGCACGTGGTCAACCCAGGTTCATTCGATCTCTGGTATCCCATGTAGTCCCCCCAGCACCACCAGGAGTAATGTCTGAGTGCAGAGACAGGAGTAACGCCTGAACATCACCGGGTGTGACACAAAAAGCAAAAAAAAAAAAAAAGCAAACAAAAATGAATAGCAACTCAAAATTCATCTTCATGGGGCTGAAGCAATAGCACAGGAGGTAAGGCATTTGCCTTGCACGCAGCCAACCCGGATTCGATCCCGGGCATCCCATATGGTCCCCCGAGCTCTGCCAGGAGTAATTCCTGAGTGCAGAGCCAGGTGTGACCTAAAAGAAAAAATATTTATCTTCATGTAATCCTATTATACTGGTTAAGGTAATAAAAGTCACCTGCCAAGTCACTAGAATCCAAATTTTGTGACTACTAGGTCTCAGCTCTGAGCCGTGACTCTTGGAGGAAAGTGGAAATGCATAGTTAGCACAGACAGAATAAAAATGCTCAGCATTATCACTGTCCCAAGCGGTGGTTCCTTACTAGGCTTCCAGGCAGGCTTCCTCTGAGGAAAATTGGTTCCACCCTTTTTACCTGTGTGACCTTGTCACACACAGTTTCTGGTTTGCTAGTTTTGTCACGTGCAGCATGAAGATCACAACTGAGCTTTCCTTACTTAAGGGGTGATAGTTCTTTCAAACGGCTTAACCACCTGGCACACAAAAAGTTGGCTATTGAAGAGATAAAAAAATCAAAAACAAAAAGTGTAGGTGTTGGAATGAAAAAGTGGAAGTAGATGTTAGGCTTAATTTATTGATGATGAATGCACAAAAAGTTTGCCAAAAAAGTGACCAAGTCTGCATGTGAGGGTGGATGTGATTGGACCAGAGTTTAAGTCTGCCTGACAGACTACACTGCCTTCTTCTTACATGGCCGGAGGGCAATACGGATGTAGAAACAATCACTTTGAGAGCTGGTGGCTGTGCTTAGGCTAAAATCTAAAATTTTTATGGCAGTTTCCCAGAAAGTCCAGAAACCTGCTAAGCTCTGAACTGGGTGCTGCCTACGTGGCAGAAATCAATGGGACAGCCTAGAATAGTGTATCAATGTGGGTAATCTAGAATAGTGTAAATATCACCAAAGGCTTAAGCCTGGAATGTAACCTTGGCTTCTTTTAACTACAATCCACTCTCAAGGACAGGTGCTGGGTTGGCTTTAGACAGAATTGAACCCCGTTCCCGACAGAGAAGTACCTCTGTATCAGCTCCATTGGAGATGACCTTGGGCTGGTCAATTCTCTTCAGTACCAGATTGGGGCACTCGTAAAGACAAAAGTCAAGTAACTTAGACTTTTTAAGAGAAAAGCCTTGAAATATTTATGTTTTATATAAACTTTTTAACCTGAGTAAAGCTTGAATCATATTTTTAGCACAAAGTCTCTAAGTACTCAGCTCAATTAATTTTCACAAAATAAACTTAGTCTCAAATCAAATAAGAAATTAATAAAAATCTAGGAGATAAAACTTTGAGGTCCAATTAACAACCACTCTTCAAAGATAACTAAATTCTGAACATACATAACCATCCTCCTAGTCATTCTGATTTCCAACATCATTGCTTACTTTTGCCTATTTTGAAATTTGTATAAATGGTCCAAGTATATTTTCTCTTGTATCTGGTTGCTTCTCCCCTGCGTGGGTGCCGAGATCCAGTAGACCATATGGTTCCCTTCTACCACGCGGCCATAGGCCTCAGTTTTACAGGCCTTGATGATCTGCCCCTAAAACTCAGAGACTCACAGACATGGGGCAGAGCTGCTACTGGCTCTCCTTGTGCCCAGCCACTCACAAGACATCCAGGAGGGATGGCGGGTTCTATCCCTGGCCCGCCTCCCCAACAGAGCCTTGCAACAAGCCAGATGAACCCCCACTCCATGAGGGCCTCCATTTTCCACATCTGGACTTCCCTCTCGTCAGAACTCCACCCAGCAGACCAGCCTATCACAGCCTGGGTCACGTGGCCACAAGGGGCCTCGCTGTTCATCAATAAATGCTGATTTAGAGATGATCACTTGATCACTTGATCACTAGAATCCCGTTATTCATCGGTTTGCTTGAGCGGGCGCCAGTAACATTTCCATTGGATCCTATCACATGCCAATGTAGCCCAATGGCATCTGGTTGATTCAGGAATATGAAGAGCCTCAAACCGTTCCTTCAGGGTCTTGACAAGGAAGTCTGACCATCTTGTAGGTGGGCGGCCACGTGATCACGGCCCACTTTTGACATCCTGTGGGATCCAGTTGGTAACGGCTCTAGTCCAGCGGTTGTCTCCAAATCGCATTACATGTCCAGCCTATCTGATTTTCGAAGCCTTGGCAAACGAGACAGCATCCCTGATTCTGGAATAGTGATGGAGGTCAGAACTCCAGATTCCTTCTCTCACTTGAGTGAGGCGTGATATTCAAGCATAGCTCTTTTGATTCCTCTCTGGGAGACCCGAATAGCATTCTTAATCTGCTTTCGTAGGGCCCAGAACTCTGAGGCGTATGTTAATGCAGGAAGAATGGTGGAGTCAAAGAGATGGGCCCGGAGCCAGAGGTTCTTTGTTCCTTTAGCTATTTCTTCCATGCTTTGAAGGCATTCCATGCCACACTCTTCCTCCTGCGCAGCTCAGGTTTTAGGTCGTTCATCATGTTGATTTCTCGACCTAGGTACACATAACTGCTGCATTCAGAGATATTTGTTCCATTGAGAGTGAATGGGGCCTCTAGAATGAGTTCATTTTTCATAAACATGGTTTTCTTTAGAATCAGCTATAGACCTATCTTTCCACATTCTCGGTCGAAGTCAGCCAGCATTTGTGCCACTTGGCTAATGTTTGGTGTTATTAGAGCGATGTCATCAGTGAAGCAGAGGTGGTGTAGTTGCCGACCATCTATCTTCACTCCCATTCCTTCCCATTCTAATTGTCGCATGATGTTCTCGAGGGTGGCACTGAAGAGTTTTGGTGAAATGGTATCACCCTGTCGAACCCCTCTTTTGACATCAATGATCACTTTGTAGAATGGTGAGATCCTGATGGTGAATCCGTAATACAGCTCACGAAGGATCTTGATGTATTGGGTTTGAACACCCTGTTTGACTAGGGCTTCGATGACTGCTACAGTCTCTACAGAATCAAAGGCTTTCTGTAAATTAATGAACGTGAGACAGAGCGGCATCTTGGACTCTCTACAAACCTCAATGAGCTTGGTTACTGTGTGGATATGGTCAATTGTGCTGAATCCTTTCCGGAAGCCTGCTTGCTCGCATGGTTGTCCTTGATCTAGTGTTCTGCTAATCCTGTTCAGGATGACTCGTGTAAACAGCTTGTAGATGATGGACAACAGGCAGATGGGGCGATAGTTGTCGATGTCGTGAATGTCTCCCTTCTTGAACAGTAGAACTGCCCTGCTGGTTTTCCATTGGGAGGGCACCTTGCATTCGGACAGGTGGCGTGTGAAGAGCCGAGCTAGAGTATTGATGAGTACCGATGGCAGATTCTTCAGGTGTTCGGGTCTGACTTTGTCTGGGTCTGGTTCTGTTCCCTTCTTTACCAATGAGATGGCATGTAGGATTTCAGAAGGGAGAACATTGGGAGTGACATATACATCCATTTAGAGATGACTACAAGAGTATGCTACCCGCATGGCAGAGCCTGGCAAGCTACCCGTTCGTATTTGATATGCCAAATACCAGGAACATTTACAGACCTCATTCCCATGATCTGATGGAATGGTTTGAGGCTCTGTATGTTCCTGGAGCAAGCAGGTGCCCTTGGGCTCTACTAGCATGAGACAGGACATATGGAGATGTTGCTGGTGCCCGCTTGAGCAAATCGATGATGAACAGGAAGACAGTGATACAGTGATCTGGTTGCTTACATTCAAAAGCATGTTTGTGATATTCATCTCTGTAATTGTATATGGCTATAATTTTTTTCATTTACATTGCTATGACCTGATTGAACGGTTTCAGGCTCTTTATGTTCCTGGAGCAAGAGGTGCCCTTGGGCTCTACTTGAATGAGACAGGACATATGGAGATGTTACTGGTGCCCGCTCGAGCAAATCGATGATGAACAGGAAGACAGTGATACGTAAGAGGTGTCAACTTTCTGCTTTCCTAATAAAATTACATTAGAACAATACTAGGTAATTTGGTAGTTTTGTTGTGACAGGGACTGAACAACTGCCAAGTTTGAAAATATTTCCTATTGAATACTTAACAGAAAAACATTTCCTGAGCCCCTCTCTGTAGCATATGATTACTTGAATATATAAACATATCTTTATTCATTCTGTTCTTTATTCATTCTGTTCTCCCAATCTGTACTCAACACTGAGCCAGAGTTTCAATGCTTGGGCCTGAATGTGGACTTGCTCAGGTTTCACAGTGTAGGGACCATAAGGGTTACAACAACCGGTTCTTGGAGCTTCCTGGGCCACAGTTTGCTGTACTCTGGAAGTCAGGTTTTGCCAGCGATCAAACCCACATGGACACCTGTAAGGTAGCATATTACTGCTGACTTCCCAGCCCAATTTTACTCTTAATGGGCTTTTATCTAGTATTAATTCAAATAATTTTATATAAATGTTCCTGTACTTGTTTTTGATGGTTCCTATTAATATGTCTTTAACATATTTTAAATAAAAATATGCATATTTTAAGCTACTAGGAAATTTGAATGTATATTTTGAATATATTTGGGAATGTTTACTTTAATATAATCTAATCTAAAATGTTTGAAGTTTCTAGGGTTTCATAGGAAATACTTTGGAAAACTGAGATTATAAACCAAGTCTCTGTTTTTAAAATAGTTCTATTTTTCAACCAGATTTCCTGTAGTCACTACTCTTAGAACATTAAATTGAAAGGGTCTTTATTAATTCAAGATCTGTCATAAATATGGTTCTTACCCTAATTGTAGATTTTTTAAAAACAAAATACTTATAGCTTTACAAAAAAATTAGGAAAGAAATTTTACAAATTATCTAACCTAATCTGCTCAGTTTCTAAAGCAATAAAACTTTCAAAATCACTTGATCACTTGATAACCTGATATCCCGTTATTCATCGATTTGCTCTAGCAGGCGCCAGTAATGTTTCCATTTGGTCCTATCACATGCCAGTGTAGCCCAATGGCATCTGTCTGTGTGGGGATATTAAGAGCTTCGAACTGTTTGTTTAGGGTCCTGATAAGGAAGTCTGACCATCTTGCAGGTGGGCGGCCACGCGCGATCTTTTGGCGTCCCGGGGGATCCAATCTGTAACGGCTCTAGTTCAACGGTCATCTCCAGGTCACATTATATGACCAACGCATATGATTTTCGATGTTCTGGCAGATGAGACAGCGCCCTTGATTTTAGAATAGTGACGGAGGTTGTAATCGAAACTCCGGATTCCCTCTCTCACTTGAGTGAGGCGTGATATTCTCTCCATCCTCGTTGCCCAAAATGAAATAGATATTTTGAGTTTGGTTATTTTAGTTACTGCAAAATGATTAAAAAATTTTTTTTGCTATTTGGGTCACACCCAGCAATGCTCAGGGGTTACTCCTGGCTCTGCACTCAGGAACTACTCTTGGCAGTGTTTGGGGACCATTTGGGGTGCCGGGATTGAACCCAGGTCGACCGGCGTGCAAGGCAAATGCCCTACCCGCTGTGCTATCACTCTGGCCCAAAAAATGAATTTTAAACCACCTGCTTTCTTCTTTTGCATTTCATACTGTTTCAGTAAGCTAATTTACAAAATATTCATTTATTTAACTATTACAAAATATCAAAACAAAATGATTTCTTTTTGTTGTAAAAATAACTTTTATTTATAGAGAGAGAATAGGGGTAGAGAGAGATTGAGAGAGAGAGAGAGTAACTTGCTCAAGAGAGAACATGAGGCTGAAGTGATAGTACAGTGGATAGGGCATTTGCCTTGCATGCAGCAGACCAGGATTCAATCCCCAGCATCCTATATAATCCCCTGAGCCAGGAGTAATTCCTGAGTGCAGAGGAGCTAGGACTAACCCCTGAGCATTGCTGGCTGTGACCCTAAAAGGTAGAGAGAGAGAGAGAGAGAGAGAGAGAGAGAGAGAGAGAAAACAGCTTCTTCAGTGGAGAGAGCCTTAGAATGCATCCCAACATTAGAAATCAAAGTACACATCTCAAGAAGCCAAAAACTGGCAACACACGTGCTTGGGCATCACATGCACTCTGCAGCATATGTCCAGCTGCTTCTTTTCCTTCTAGCTGTAAAGTCTCTCCAAAGTTATCACTCAACAATTCATTTTCTAATCACCCATATATATATATACATATACATATATATATGTATATATACACATATATATACATATATACACACACATACATACATATATGAGACTAGTATGACTGTGCAAAGTTAAGGAAGAAGAAATATATTTCCAACTTTCCCTTAAGCTCTAACTTGATGGGCCATTCTGTCTGGGAGTAACATAGTCTCTGAATTTGAAGTAGTTCCTCACACCATAACCACACACACACACACACACACACACACACACACCATCCAATATGGCTATCTACATGTTCTGGAGTTCATGCAGTAACTAGATATCCACTGGGAGTTAGGGCATGCGGAATATTTGATCTTTGGTAGCCATAGTAATAGGAAGATATATTATACCCTCTCTGGCCATTGATCTCTGCAGACACTTTGACACTTTTTTCTAATCTCTGACAGGTATGGTGATGCCTAAACAATGTTGGTATCTAAGGGGCATTCTAGATCCTACCTGGCCTGGCTTGCCACAGCTATTTTCCCTGTATACTCTTATAAGTTTCCCTATCCCCACATGGAAACTGAGGCCCGGCTTCCTCTGATCTTGAATCCCACCAGATTAGCTCGAGTTTGCCGCATGTTCTGCATCTCTGTGGCTTTGGCTTCAGGCCCATTGCTTCCAGGCTTCTTTCCAACACTCACTACTTTCTTTCCAATACGCTCTCATCTTTCTCCCAAGCTGGGAACATCAACTTTCCTATCTTTAGGAAGTATCTTCATACACATGTTTTATATTTTGGTATTTTTATTTGTCAGATATGTTTTCCAGGCAGCCAATGGCATAACTTCTTTCTTCTAAAACCCGTAAACATTTGTAAGTTTGACTTTTTATTTTCATCTGTCCATACTTTATTGTGAACAGAGTAGCCCAGACTAATGAAGGTGAGGGGAAGCAAAACTAAAGCAGAAACATGATTAATACTAAACTAGGTTCCTATCACAAACAATAGCACAGTTGTAATGTAGTTGTTCAATTTAGTTATTTATTTAAAATTGAGTTTTATAATATATAAAATCACAGCTTATACTTTTAAATTTAATTTATCTTGAATAAGTACCTGAATTCTGGCATGTCTTGTTCTTTTTAATGGCTTCATAATACAAATTTTCAATGCTTTTTCATGCTTATCGTATTTAGGATGTTTCTAGATTTTTGTTTTGTTGCAAATAACAATATCAATAACTGACTTATCATGGTCTTGACTGGCATTAAACAATGTTCTAAGTACTTTATATGCACTCTCTTGTTTAATATTTATAAAACTCCATAAAAATATATACATAATTCTTTCCTTTATAAGGAAAGGAAATAGAGACACGAGGATAAAATAACTTATTTAAAATCATATTCATTATGAGTTTGGACCTCAGTAAATCCAGCTGTAGCGATCTGCCATTAACCACTATCTAGACCACTTCAATTTTTTTTTTTTTTGCTTTTAGGGTCACACCCGGCGATGCTCAGGGGTTACTTCCTGCCTCTTTGCTCAGGAATTACTCCTGGCAGTGCTCGGGAACCATACGGGATGCCAGGGATTGAACCCGGGTGGCCATGTGCAAGGCAAATGCCCTACCAGCTGTGCTATCGCTCCGCCCCCACTTCGATTTTTAATATACATTCTTGTGCATATAAATATATGCTTTATTTTTAAATACTTTGGATTTTTTTGTTAGACATCTGCACAGAATGAAAAGTATAGATAAAGTATTTGTTCATTTTTATAATTTAACAAATACTGAAAGTTTTCAGTTTGAAATAAATTACAGACCTATTCTTTGTGCTCAAGAGTAAGGATGACAGGACCTCTTGGAAATTTCATCATGCTGATAGGGGTACTATACCTTGATCCCAAATATCGTCTAGGTATTTCATTTTCAGTTCTCTGACTACTATTGTGATGTCAGGCATCTTCTCTTATGCTGTTGCCATATGATTCTTGGACTGTCGCGAATGTCATAGGTAAGTGTATATAAACTTTGCTGGAATCCTAAACTCCAGGTTATCTTTAGAGCATTTATACATTTAAAAAAAAATATATATATATAAAGGTTAATTTTGTTCAATTTAAAAAATCACACTTTAATAGTACATTGTTAATTTATAATCTTGACTTTCACAATAATGACTCTTGTATTTTCATACACATTTCAGATTCCTGCTAACTTTAAACTTTTTATTTTCATTAGGTACCACAGAGGCGTTTTGCCCTCATTTCCTTTTGTACTTATTCTGGATGGTGTTTGCAAGACGACTGGATCTATTTTGGTTTGGGGACGCTGTTCTCTTCCGAGAGCAGGAAGTGAGAGCGCTGTGCTTCTTCTCCAGCGCCAAAGCTGTTAGACAGATCAGACAGGGAGCTCTGTCAGCCAGGCTCCAGGAAGGCTTCTCTCTTCTGGGGGAACAACTAAACAATTGTTACTATTTACAATGGGCCCAATGGAGAAGTATTCTTAGAACAATAAGGAAAGGGAAAGTCGGCCACCAGCAGGAAAGAAGTGTTTCAAGCAACATCAAACTCACAAATGTGAATGTCTCTTAAATGTAAACACCAGCGCCAAAGCACATCTACAGATCACAATACAAGGAGTGCGTGCCATGTGCCAGGCACTTGACATACACTATTATCTCTCACCCCAGTACAATTGCACCTGACAAGTATTATACTAATCTGACATATGAAGAAAGCTAAGTGCAGAGAGATTGTAATAACCACTTCATAGCAGGTCAATGTGGGATTCAAATTTGAATGATGTGGTTTTACTATGTGACTTATGCCCATAATCTGATCTTTTGATTTTTTTTTATTTAGAAAAGAAATGAAAAGTTTGTGATTCTTAGAGTGAATATATATTCTTTCTTAAAGCACATGGTTCACAGTGGACCCCACTGATGATTTGAAAAGCTCTTCTTTTCAGGCTTTCTAAATATTACAGAGGTAATGGGAACGTAAAGAAAACTCTTAAATGCAGCCACCTTTGTCAATGCATAATTATCCCTCTTCAATCACTAAGACTCTGAAAATGATGCAGAGAATGAACTATCACTCTGATTATAGTATCTTAAATCTTGGAGATAATTGTAGAGATTAAAGATCTAAATTAACAACAGCAATCATCCTAATTTTCAACATAGCTGAGTTATCTACTAATCACATGCAATATAAGCACCAGAAAAATATCTGTCTATTGTTAAATACTTGATCTTCTTTCTACTGAAGATTTAACATTTCACTTAATGTTTTTATTCAATGCTAAATCAATGAAACACTTATTTACCTTAATTGCATGTCATTTATAATAGCTAAGCAGAGAATAATGGCCCTGCAAGTCAGATGTCCTTTGAATCGGTTTTTTATATGTAGCTGTATGCCAGAGCTAGTCAATAATTAAAGTTATAATAGACTATAATAGACCTTGACACATCACAAGTTTTTAGGTTTTAAAGGGATAAGGAAACCATAATATTTTAGTGATTTTGCTTTTTTATAAGGTCTAAGGGACTTTTGTTCACTATTGATTTGAAATTTTATTTACTTGGAGGAAACATAAGTAGTACTAAGGAGATTGAGGGTCACACCTAAAATCCTCCTCCAATCAGCAGGGCTGGTGGTTCAGAACAAAGGCCAGAGGATGCAAGCTTCTCCCACCCTGTGATACTAGTATTAACCCCCCCTCAGAGATGCTGGAACCTCCACAGTCACACTCAGCGATCCTGGGATAGATCATGGTTCCAGGAATGAACCTAATCACACACACTAAGCCTGAGCCCTAGCGACTGTATTATCACCCACTTTGTGCTATTGTTTTATTTTTTAAAAAATCAAAATGAGATTTACAATATTATTAATTATAGTTTCTCATGCACTTAATTCCAACACCACACCAACTTCACCAGTGTACCCCCTCCACTTCCCAATCCCCTCCCTGCGCCCCTCCACCCAGCAACTCCACTGTGCGGATTGTCCTCCCATTATGTTTTCTGTGAAATTATTTTAAATTCTTCACTAACTAACACACCACCATTCACCCCACCTTCCATTCAAGAATTTTATTTTTTTTTTTTACTTTAAAAGTGTTTTATTTAATTAAAGAACTGTGATTTACAAAGTCACTAATAGTTAGGTTTTAGGAATATAATAGTTCAATACCAATCCCACCACCAGTGTCAACCTCATCCACCAATGTTCCCACGTTCCCTCCCACAACAACCTCTTGCCCATCAACTTGACAGGCACGTTACAAAGTTCCAGTGTTTGCAGCTTAGATCCCATGTTTCCAGTGCTGTGGAGTCTATGTTTTGGATATGTGGCTTCAAGACTTTCTTGTCTTCAACTCCAGTGAGGCTTCCCATCAGTTACAGGAATACTTACCATGTAAACTGGAAGGAAATATGAGGCTTCATAAGCTTTTGTGGTGACATTTAATAGACTGGTAATGTACTTTAATGCACTACTTAACATAATAAAATAAGAATTGGGGATAGATAAATGACACAGAAGATAAAGCAGGTATGCTGTAAAATAAAATTATGATGACAAGAGTGAAATGAGTTGCCTCTGGAATGTTATTCAGGTCACAGGACACATAGAGGACAAGATCTACTTCCTTTTTATTACATTTTTACTATAGAATCAAGATACACTCTTTAACATGAGATTATTTACTTATTTTCTTTGTCATTTATGACCATAAGTCCCTCTGTACCAGAGAAAGGTGATTTATCCCTAGGTCCTTAACACGTATGTTTTTAGCAAAGACACAGAAAATGCTTAATTAATGTCTATAGTATGAATGAATAATCTCCACTAACAAGATATTTTGGAAGAAAGAAAATTCAAAAGTTGCCACCATTTCAATATTTTCCATTGTTATTCTATGTGATCTTTAGTTTTGATTTTCTATATCCTCCAAGAGCAGATAGCAGAAATTTAGAAGTCTTAAATACTATTAGAAGGTATAAAAGATGACAAGGACTTTTGTATTCTAGGTTATGCTTTTTTGACTCCTGGAAATTTGTTTTCACCAAAAAATTCAAAAACAATGGTAATACTTAATACGAAGGCAGGTCAATAAATAAAGTGGTAAATAAAGTGGTTGCACTACTCACTCCATGCCATCCCTAAAATTAAAAAGAAAGAAGACCAAAAGTCAGTTTTATTTAATGTACTAAAAAAGGAAAGATATCTTTTTTAAAAAATGTGTTTTTCACACACCCACAGGTGCTCAGATACACCCTGGCTCTATGTCTGGGGGTTGCTAGTGCCAAAGCTCAAGGAACCTTAAGATATCAGGGATCAAACTCGGGGCCTTTTGAATGCAAAGCATATGCTCAGTCTGTTGAATTAACTCTCTGGTTCAAAACATTACAAAGTTTATCAAGACAAAATTGTGTGCGATACACTGGTAACATGCAGAAAGCACTAACACTATGTGAAATATCCTCATTCTCACCAGGAAACGCACCTGCCAGGGCTGAACTGCAGACTGCATGAGGCACTTTTTTAGAGGCACATTATTTTTATTACTCACAGACAAACTAGGTTCTTGGATTCCAGTAAACAAACATTTTCATGAAAATGAATAGTGTGTTTGTCAATTAGAAAAAAAGACACCGCTTTAATTGTTAATGATAACATTTGAGTCTTTATTTTTTTTTCAGTGAAAAATAGAATGAAGGGAAAGTAACTTCTACCACATGACCTCCCTTACTCTGCTTGAAAACCCACTTCTGCAAAAAATAAGAGAAAAATAAATGATCGTTTTTGGGGTTTTGGTGTAAGGCCAGGAAAGAATAGCCAGAATTAGTTACTAGTAGAGATGTGGAGGAAAAAATTGCTCATTTACAGTTGGAAGGAATGCAATTAGTGAATCCTACATTGTAAGCATTTGTGCTGAGATTTCTCAAAACCTGAAAATTAAAACTACATTATGATAAAGCAATTCTAGTCCTATGTATTTATCGAAAGAACACAAAAACATTCAAAAGGTACAAGCACGCAGTTTTGTTTATTGTACCAATAGTCACAACAGTCAAAATCTGGAAACACAAGCATCCAAGAACAAATGAGTGAACCAAAATGTGCCCAATAAGTACAGTGTATTAGTACTAAGTATTTATTACTCAGGTACATGAAAGGTTAAAATCTTGATTTGCTGCAACATGGATAAAACTGAAGGATGTCATGCAAAGTGAAACTCATAATAGCACGCATATATAAATAGTTTAATTTTTACTGAATTATTGTGACTGTTGCAAAGTTATTTACTATTGGGCTTTAGTCATACAATGTTCCAACACCCTTCCCTTCACCAGTATACATTTTCCATTACCAATACCATAAATTTTACACTGTTATAACTACCTAAATGACAATAAATAAAGACAATTAATAAGAAAAGATGGAGTCTTGCTTTGGGCTATAACATGGGTGGAAGTGAAAGGTGCTGTTTTAAGTGAAGTATGTTAGAAGAAAGATAAATATAAGATAATCATATTCATGTGTATTAATATATATTAATTAATTGATTAATATAATATATTATCATATTAATTTCACTTGATCACTTGAATCCCGTTATTCATCAATTTGCTCGAGCGGGCGCCAGTAACATTTCCATTGGACCCTATCACGTGCCAATGTAGCCCAATGGCATCTGGTTGATTCAGGAATATGAAGAGCCTCAAACCATTCCTTCAGGGTCTTAACAAGGAAATCTGACCATCTTGTAGGTGGGCGGCCACGTGATCTTTTTGACATCCCGTGGGATCCAATCGCTAACGGCTCTAGTCCAGCGGTTGTCTCCAAATCGCATTACATGTCCAGCCAATCTGATTTTCAATGCCTTGGCAAACAGACAGCATCCCTGATTCTGGAATAGCAACGGAGGTCAGAACTCCGGATTCCTTCACTCACTTGAGTGAGACGTGATATTCCAAGCATAGCTCTTTTGATGCCTCTCTGGGAGACCCGAATAGCATTCTCATTCTGCTTTCGTAGGGCCAGGTCTCTGAGGCATATGTTAATGCAGGGAGAACGGTGGAGTCGAAGAGATGTGCCCGGAGCCAGAGGTTCTTTGTCCATTTAGCTATTTCTTCGATGCCTTTGAAGGCATTCCATGCTGCTCTCTTCCTCCTGCGCAGCTCAGGTTTTAGGTCATTCATCATGTTGACTTCTCCACCCTAGGTACACATAACTGCTGCATTCAGAGATGTTTGTTCCATTGAGAGTGAATGGGGCCTCTGGAACTAGTTCATTTCTCATGAACATAGTTTTCTTCAGATTCAGCTGTGGACCTACCTTTCCACATTCTCGGTCAAAGTCAGTCAGCATTTGTGCCGCTTAGCTAATGTTTGGTGTTATTAGAACAATGTCATCAGCGAAGCGGAGGTGGGTGTAGTTGCCGACCATCTATCTTCACTCCCATTCCTTCCCATTCTAATTGTCTCATGATGATCTCGAGGGTGGCACTGAAGAGTTTTGGTGAAATGGTATCACCCTGTCGAACCCCTCTTTTGACATCAATGATCACTTCTTTGTAGACTGGTGAGATCCTGGTGGTGAATCCGTAATACAGCTCACGAAGGATCTTGATGTATTGGGTTTGAACACCCTGTTTGGCTAGGGCTTCGATGACTGCTTCAGTCTCCACAGAATCAAAGGCTTTCTGTAAATCAATGAACGTGAGACAGAGCGGCATCTTGTACTCCCTACAAACCTCAATGAGCTTGGTTACTGTGTGGATATGGTCGATTGTGCTGAATCCTTTCCGGAAACCTGCTTGCTCGCATGGTTGTCCTTCATCTAGTGTTCTGCTAATCCTGTTCAGGATGACTTGTGTAAACAGCTTGTAGATGACAGACAACAGGCAGATGGGGCGATAGTTGCCGATGTCGTGAAAGTTTCCCTTCTTGAACAGTAGAACTCTCCTGCTGGTTTTCCATTGGGAGGGCACCTTGCATTCAGACAGGTAGCATGTGAAGAGCCGAGCTCGTGTATTGATTGGTACCGACGGCAGATTCTTCATGTGTTCGGGTCTGACTTTGTCTGGGCCTGGTGCTGTTCTCTTCTTTACCGATGAGATGGCATGTCAGATTTCAGAAGGGAGAACGTTGGGAATGACATATCCATCCTGTGGAATTTGGTATGTGGGCAGGTGGATGTGGCTATCAAAGAGATTTGAGTAGAAGTCCTGGATAATCTTCTCCATTGCCTTTCTGGAAGATGTGATAGATCCATTAGGGCGTCGGAGGGCAGTCATCTTGGTCTTATAGTTGGCGAAGGACAGGCGGGCAGTCGCGAATACTTTTCCTGGCTTCTGCTGCATCTTCCAGTATTTCTGCTCTTCTGTCTTTGAGGTCTGCTTTTATCGATTCTCTGCACGTTTAGCAAGCTTGGATGTTAGCATTTGGTCTCCCTGAGGCTCGTGCTCTTGCCATGTTGGCGAATGAGCTCAAGAGTTTCTGAAGACAAGATCCTTTTGTGTCTTTCTCTCTCTCGGCATTATTCGCACAATCATGGAGGTGCTGAACCAGTCGGTTGTATTCTTCATCGTTGTCATCAATGATGGTATCTTCCCATGTTGCCACAATGGTGCCAAAGAGTTCCCAGTTGGTGGTCGTTCTGGGACTTCTCTTCTTAAACATTGCAGCTTTTTCTCCCTGTTGTGGGAAGTAGAATTTTGCACGAAGGAGACGGTGGTCCGATCCTGTTTGGAATTTGGGGACGACAGCAACATCGGTCAGACAAAACCGTCGATTGAAGATGATGTGGTCAATTTCATTTGTGGAACTGTCTGCCAGGAGATTCCCATGTCCAACGTTTCGCTTCAGCCTTCTGAAACTGTGAGTTCCCATGAATAGTCTTGGTGGACATGATGAACTCATATAGTCTCTCACCCTGTTCGTTCCATTCTAGGCCATGGGTCCCGATGTGGAGTTCTTCAGCCGATCTTCTTGGTCCCTATCTTGCCATTAAAATCACCGACTATGATCTTGTAGAAGGTGTGATCTTTTATAGAACTCCTCCAATTCCATGTAGAATTTCTCAATTTCGTCTTCTTTGTATGTGGATGTTGGTGCGTAGACAATGAAGATAGAAATTGCTGGCAGTGGGCCACATCTCTTCAAGTGTAATTGTCCTATTCGGTTTGTTAGGCATTCAGATGAATTAATGTTGATTGAGGGAGAGTATTTCAAGCCCAGGAATGCTTGAGCCTAAGACACAGGTACACCCGGCAGAGCAGAAACCAGCTTTCCCCGTTGCGTGCAGCCGCTGGTCCATGCGCTGTTTACCTCCAAATTACCATAAATATTCTACCCACCCCTCTGAGAGAGCCCCACAAAGTAATGAGAATATAAGCGCCCGCATGGCAGAGCCTGGCAAGCTGTCCGATGCGTGATTGATATGCCAAAATCGATATGCCAGTAACAAAAATGTTTATTTTCCTGACCCCGAAAGAGCCCTTATACGGCAGCAGTAAGAAAGGCAAACAAGCAGTGCCTGATAAAATTTTCACGGCTGTCCTAGGCTGCCAAAACGAAGAAGGACTAAAATGACTGTCTGTACTTTCAATGCACGTACGCTGGCATCGGAAGCATATATTGAGGATCTGATGGTCAAGCGCCAAAAGATCAAGTACGACATCATTGGTCTGACTGAGACGAGGAGGCGCCAGTCGCATCATGCTGTATTTTGACACTGGAGAAGAATTGTTCCTTGGAACATGTGATGAAAGAGGCATCGGTGGCGTTGGTGTCCTTGTCAACACGAACATGGCTGTCAACATCATATTAATATAAAGGTAATAAATCAAAGGAGCAGAAAATTTCCAATGATAAAAACGAAAATCCTAGGTGGACAATAGAACTGAGATAAGATATGAAGTGGGGCAGTCAGGGATAGAAAGAGACCCATGGACAATGAATGGTATAGGGAAACTGGTAGTGGACATACGATGGTGATATTATACCCGTAAAACACATTTACACCAAGTAAACAATTTACCTCAATAAAAGATAAGTAAACAGGGCCAGACCAATAGTTCAGTGGATAAGGCATTTGCCTTGCATGTGGCCAACCCAAGTTCTTTCCCTGGCAATCAGTGTAGGCCCCTGAACACCACCAGGGTAATTCCCTGAAATCCAAAGCCAGGAGTAATCCCTTAACATCACCAGGTGTGACCCCAAAAAAACTTCCATATAAATAGTGAAAAATACATGTTCTACAAGAACTAAAATAATGACTCCACAGGAATGCCTACCAACAGGTGACTGGATTAAAATTTTGTGGTTTAACGAAATACTACCATGCCATTTGGGAAAATAATCTCCTTTAGGACAAAATGAAGTTAAGTTGAGGTGGTTATGCTGACCTCTGGGCTGAGAGCCTGCTTTTGCATGCAGGAAGCCCAGCTGTGAGACTCTGCTCCCTCCCCACATGTGGTCCTCCCATCACCTTCAGGGAGTGACTCCATGAACAGTGCTGAGTGTGATTCCCTTTCCTACTCACCCCTTACCCCCTCAAATGCTTCCAATATGAAATAGTCTGCTTTTGATTCATTTATGTGAGTCAGTACTTCTTTGGGAAAAAAAGACCTATTTTTTTAAATGTCAATTTTATAGAAAAGTGATTACCTTATGCCTTTGATTTCCATTTTCATTCCTTTCTGTAATGTTAAGAAAAAGTAGGTCACTAACATTCCACAAAGTTTTGGAGTAATGAGAGATTGTTTAACCTGAACTGAGGGATTCCCAGATGGAATAACTAATTACTAAACTCAGTGAAGGACAACTGAACACTAACTTCATTTTCTAAATCTCTTTCCAGGAACTAAAGCATGAATGATATTTGTTTGGTAAAAATCTAAATGGCTTAATACTGTCTAAGCCTACAAGAAGTTCACTTTCTTAGCTGCAAAATGGTTTGTAAGCTTCATTAATAGTTAATCTTAAATATGATTAAGTGTTTAAAACTTTGTTAAACAAATTACTTGTTTATTAACTATTACAAACTACCTTATCTGCCAGAGAATACATAAATAATCCAAGATATGTCATCGTTACTCATTGAAAATCAGGAGGGAAGGAGGGAAGGAGGGAAGGAAGGAAGGAAGGAAGGAAGGAAGGAAGGAAGGAAGGAAGGAAGGAAGGAAGGAAGGAAGGAAGGAAGGAAGGGGAAGGAAGGGGAAGGAAGGAAGGAAGGAAGGAAGGAAGGAAGGAAGGAAGGAAGGAAGGGAAGGAAGGAAGGAAGGAAGGAAGGAAGGAAGGAAGGAAGGAAGGAAGGAAAGGAAGGAAGGAAGGAAGGAAGGAAGGAAGGAAGGAAGGAAGGAAGGAAGGAAGGAAGGAAGGAAGGAAGGAAGGAAGGAAGTGTTGGGTAAGTATCTGGGCTTTCAATTCTCTTCAGCGAATTACTTAGGAGAGAACATTTGAAACTGAAACTCTGTCCCCAGGAAAATACCGTTGAGGAAGGCATGGGACACAGATTGCTAATGACACCATTTGGTCATGAGCATTGAATTTGAAAGACTAAAGTGAATTATGTTTTCTTCTGAAGGCAGATGGGTACTTGCTAAGAACTTCCTTAAGCAGAAAAGTTAGGATCCCTGCCACATTCTCCACCCCCTCACCATCTCAGTTTCCTCTCTTCAGGAGTCCTTTACAGAGAGCCAAGGAAAGACACAGTAAAAAAGGGACCATGGAGTACCCTTGTAGATCCATATGCCACCACCCACGGGAATCAGTGGCGGGATCATCAACAGAAACAATCAGTTCAGTAAGTAACGATGACCATGATCTAAGATCAAGAAGCCAGTATAATCATTAGGACCAAAGATAGCATATTCCTGAGACATCATACACCACCCTCTCCAGCACTAACTCTTGCCAACCATCAACTCTGCAAAGGCTTTTTCTCCCCCAAACATTGAGAACAGTGACTTTGACTGCACCTGTTGCTGCTGTCAGATGCTGGACTGACTCCTCTGCAGATTCACTCCGTGATGAATCTGCCTTCAGGACTTATGGCTGGCACGCCTCAGTGGGCAGGACACAGCAGGCCTGGCACTTTACTGGTACTGATCCCCATCTCTAACTTTGAACTGTCTCTTCTCCCTATTTCCCTTTGGTCAGCTTGGACTTATTGCCTACATTTTCAAGTCCTCAGTCTTCAATCTTCCAAATGTGCCTGTGCCATTGCAGCTGGGATATCTGGGTTTTAAAAGCACCTCCTTCAGCACATAGAGGTGCAAACCAAGCTGAACCACACATCCACCATTGCCACTAGAGGACATACAGGCAACATGAAGTCTGAGATTTGACCTGCACTTTAGAATTTGAACATTGCTGCCTCTTAATATTTACTATTCCAACATTTGTTTTTATGAGTTTCCCTGCTGCTTTGAGCAATGCCTTGGCCTTCCTGTTACCTTGGCTACAAAGCCAGGTTGTTAGATTCCCTGAAGTCAGTGTCTTCATACTTATTCCCAAGCCCACTACTGTAGCATGTGCTTGCTCCCTGAGTTTGAGAACTATCCAAATATAGGACAAAAGTTTAAAGAAAGGGAGAGAGAATAAGGAACAAGTCATTGCAGCAAATTTCCTTTGTGAAAGCTAAACGAGGAAATAATGTTCTTACATCTCCCCTGTCTAGCATCCTTACAGGAAGCAACACTTGGCAATAGTGCATGATAGATACTTTCTAGAAGTAAAACAAGTTGAATTTGAAAAACCAAATTTTACCTGGCTCCTTTTATAAATAGGAAAAATCAGGGCTAAAAAGTCTGAACTATTTTTGGCTAATATCACTGGGCTTAAAGTAGAGCAATATTGGAACCGTGTTCAGTATTCTCCACCATCGTCATTGGTCATTCAATGAGCTTTAGTTGAGTACCTGCTATAAGTCATATCATTATAAATTCATAATTCTTAAATATTCAATAAATGCTAAAACAAATATGAAGCAAATACAACAAAAAATTTTGGCTGCTTCAAAAAATGATGCAACAAAAATACATATATATTAAAAAGAATCTGATATTTTATGTGCTATTAGATTTTTTTTTTTTTTTGCTTTTTGGGTCACACCCGGCAATGCTCAGGGCTTCTCCTGGCTCTGCACTCAGGAATTACTCCTGGCGGTGCTCGGGGGACCATATGGGATCCCGGGATCGAACCCGGCCGGCATGGGCCGCCGCGTGCAAGGCAAACGCCCTACCCGCTGGCTATTCTCCGCCCATATGTGCTATTAGATTTTATATAATAAGATTTCACAAAAAAAAGTAAAAGCTATCAAATTGGTCTATGGTTCTCAGGAAAACTAGCTTGGAAAAGTAGATATTATTTTGATAAACTGGAAATATCTTTAATAGCCTTTAAGGATCATATCAACAACACAAGAGTGTTTGTTCAATTTCTTTTTTTTTGCTTTTTGGGTCACACCCGGTGATGCTGAGGGGTTACTTCTGGCTTTTCACTCAGGAATTACTCCTGGTGGTGCTTGGGAGACCATATGGCATGCCAAGGATCGAACTCCGGGTCGGCTGCATGCAAGGCAAATGCCCTCCCGCTGTGCTATCACAATTTCTAGCACCATGTGCCCTGTCCTCTCACTTACAGCTTTGCTGGGATACCCCCGGAGACCTGAGCACAACTTGAGAGATCCAAATAAAAAGTTTTAAGGATGAGAACAAAATAACTTTAAGTATGAAGATTAGTTAAGGCTTACAAAATAAAAAGAAGTGAGGCAGGAGTGTGATCCTCCTGAGGGTGGGGGCCAAGGCCTGTATGCAACAAGGAACTTATGACACCACGCAGAGACCCGCCCCTTCAGAGGAGAGTATTTCAAGCGCAGGAATGGTTGAGCCTAAGACACAGGTACACCCGGCAGAGCAGAAACCAGCTTTCCCCGTTGCACGGACCGCAGCAGCCACGATTTACCTCCAAATTCAACCCACCCTCTGAGAGAGTCCCCACAAATTAATGAGAATATAGCGCCCGCATGGCAGAGCCTGGCAAGCTGTCCGATGCGTGTTCGATATGCCAAATCCAGTAACAGAAATGTTTATTTTCCTGACCCGAAAGAGTCCTTAATACGGCAGCAGTAAGAAAGGCAAACAAGCAGTGCCAGACAAAATTTCATGGCCATCCTAGGCTGCCAAAACGAAGAAGGACTAAAATTACTGTCTGTACTTTCAATGCACGCACGCTGGCATCGGAAGCATATATTGAGGATCAGATGCTGCAAGCACAAAAGATCAAAAGCGACATCATTGGTCTGACTGAGACGAGGAGGCGTCAGTCGCATCATGCTGTATTTGACACCAGAGAAGAATTGTTCCTTGGAACATGCGACGAAAGAGGCATCGGTGGCGTGTGGGTGTCCTTGTCAACACGAACATGGCCGTAAACATTGATTCATTTGAATGCCTAACAAACCGAATAGGACGATTACACTTGAAGAGATGTGGCCCACTGCCAGCAATTTCTATCTTCATTGTCTACACACCAACATCCACATACAAAGAAGATGAAATTGAGAAATTCTACATGGAATTGGAGGAGTTCTATAAAAAAGATCACACCTTCTACAAGATCATAGTCGGTGATTTTAATGCCAAGATAGGACCAAGAAGATTGGCTGAAGAACTCCACATCGGGACCCATGGCCTAGAATGGAACGAACAGGGTGAGAGACTATCTGAGTTCATCATGTCCACCAAGACCATTCATGGGAACTCCACAGTTCCAGAAAGCTGAAGTGAAACGTTGGACATGGGAATCTCCTGGCAGACAGTTCCACAATGAAATTGACCACATCATCTTCAATCGATGGTTTTGTCTGACCGATGTAGCTGTCGTCCCCAAATTCCAAACAGGATCAGACCACCGTCTCCCTTCGTGCAAAATTCTACTTCCCGTAACGGGGAGAAAAGGCTGCAAAAGTTTAAGAAGAGAACTCCCAGAACGACCACCAACTGGGAACTCTTTGGCACCATTGCAGCAACATGGGAAGATACCATCATTGACGACATCGATGAAGAATACAACCGACTGGTTCAGCACCTCCATGATTGTGCGAAGAATGCCGAGAGAGAGAAAGACACAAAAGGACGCCTGTCTTCAGAAACTCTAGAGCTCATTCGCCAACGTGGCAAGGCGCGAGCCTCAGGAGACCAAATGCTAACATCCAAGCTTGCTAAACAGTGCAGAGAAGTGATAAAAGAAGACCTCAAAGACAGAAGAGCAGAAATACTGGAAGATGCAGCAGAAGCCGGGAAAAGCATTTGCACTGCCCGCCTGTCCTTTTGCCAACTATAAGACCAAGATGACTGCCCTCCGACGCCTGATGGATCTATCACATCTTCCAGAAAGGCAATGGAGAAGATTATCCATGACTTCTACTCAAATCTCTTTGATAGCCACATCCACCTGCCCACATACCAAATTCCACAGGATGGATATGTCATTCCCAACGTTCTCCCCTTCTGAAATCCGACATGCCATCTCGTCGGTAAAGAAGGGGAACAGCACCAGGCCCAGACAAAAGTCAGACCCGAACACCTGAAGAATCTGCCGTCAGTACTCATCAATACACTAGCTCGGCTCTTCACACGCTACCTGTCCGAATGCAAGGTGCCCTCCCAATGGAAACCAGCAGGACAGTTCTACTGTTCAAGAAGGGAGACATTCACGACATTGGCAACTATCGCCCCCATCTGCCTGTTGTCCTGTCATCTACAAGCTGTTAACACGAGTCATCCTGAACAGGATTAGCAGAACACTAGATGAAGGACAACCATGCGAGCAAGCAGGCTTCCGGAAAGGATTCAGCACAATCGACCATATCCACACGGTAACCAAGCTCATTGAGGTTTGTAGGGAGTACAAGATGCCGCTCTGTCTCACGTTCATTGATTTACAGAAAGCCTTTGATTCTGTGGAGACTGAAGCAGTCATCGAAGCCCTAGCCAAACAGGGTGTTCAAACCCAACACATCAAGATCCTTCGTGAGCTGTATTACGGATTCACCACCAGGATCTCCACCATTCTACAAAGAAGTGATCATTAATGTGAAAAGAGGGGTTCGACAGGGTGATACCATTTCACCAAAACTCTTCAGCGCCACCCTCGAGAACATCATGCGACAATTAGAATGGGAAGGAATGGGAGTGAAGATAGATGGTCGGCAACTACACCACCTCAGCTTTGCTGATGACATCGTTCTAATAACACCAAACATTAGCCAAGCGGCACAAATGCTGGCTGACTTTGACCGAGAATGTGGAAAGATAGGTCTACAGCTGAATCTAAAGAAAACTATGTTCATGAAGAATGAACTAGTTCCAGAGGGCCCCATTCACTCTCAATGGAACAAACATCTCTGAATGCAGCAGTTATGTGTACCTAGGTCGAAATCAACATGATGAACGACCTAAAACCTGAGCTGCGCAGGAGGAAGGAGAGCAGCATGGAATGCCTTCAAAGGCATCGAAGAAATAGCTAAAAGGACAAAGAACCTCCAGCTCGGGGCACATCTCTTGACTCCCACTATTCTCCCTGCATTAACATACGCCTCAGAGACCTGGGCCCTACTAAAGCAGGATGAGAATGCTATTTCGGGTCTCCCAGAGAGGAATCGAAAGAGCTATGCTTGGAATATCACGCCTCACTCAAGTGAGAGAAGGAATCCGGAGTTCTGACCTCCGTAGCTATTCCAGAATCAGGGACGCTGTCTCGTTTGCCAAGGCATTGAAAAATCAGATGGGCTGGACATGTAATGCAATTTGGAGACGACCGCTGGACTAGAGCCGTTACCGACTGGATCCCACGGGATATCAAAAGATACGTGGCCGCCCACCTACAAGATGGTCGGACTCCCTTGTCAAGGCCCTGACGCCAGGTTTAGGCTTCATGTTCCTGAATCAACCAAATGCCATTGGGCTACATTGGCACGGCGGACAGTTCCAATGAAAATGTTACTGGCGCCTGCTCGAGCAAATCATGAATAACGGGATTCAAGTGATCAATTGATGAGAAAGATATATATATATATATATATATATATATATATATATATATATATATATA
>JAJIBD010024108.1:0-47500 GCA_021461705.1 Cryptotis parvus
CAAAATGACTGTCTGTATTTTCAATACACGCACACTGGAATCGGAAATATATATTGAGGGACCTGAAGGTGCAAGCGCAAAAGATCAAGTATGACGGCATCATTGGTCTAACTGAGACAAAGTGGCATAGTCACATCATGCTGTATTTCACACCAGAGAAGAATTGTTCCTTGGAACATGCGATGATAGGCGTCGGTGACGTTGGTGTCCTTGTCAACACGAACATGGCCATCAACATTGATTCATTTGAATGCCTAACAAACCGGATAGGACGATTACACTTGAAGAGATGTGGCCCACTGCCAGCAATTTCTATCTTCATTGTCTACGCACCAACATCCACATACAAAGGAGATGAAATTGAGAAATTCTACATGGAACTGGAGGAGTTCTATAAAAAAAGATCACACCTTCTACAAAATCATAGTCGGTGATTTTAATGCCAAGATAGGACCAGAAGATCGGCTGAAGAACTCCACATCGGGACCCATGGCCTAGAATGGAACGAACAGGGTGAGAGTCTATCCGGAGTTCATCATGTCCACCAAGACCATTCATGGGAACTCACAGTTCCAGAAGGCTGAAGCCAAACGTTGGACATGGGAATCTCCTGGCGGACAGTTCCACAATGAAATTGACCACATCATCTTCAATCAACGGTTTTGTCTGACCTACGCTGTCGTCCCCAAATTCCAAACAGGATCGGACCACCATCTCCTTAGTGCAAAATTCTACTTCCCGCAATGGGGGAGAAAAGGCTGCAAAGTTTAAGAAGAGAACTCCCAAAACGACCACCAACTGGGAACTCTTTGGCACCACTGCAGCAACATGGGAAGATACCACCATTGACGACATCAATGAAGAATACAACCGACTGGTTCAGCACTTCCATGATTGTGCGAAGAATGCCGAGAGAGAGAGAGAGAGAAAAGAAGACACAAAAGGATGCCTTTCTTCAGAAACTCTTGAGCTCATTCGCCAACGTGGCAAGGCGCGAGCCTCCGGAGACCAAATGCTAACGTCCAAGCTTGCTTAATGGTGCAGAGAAGCATTAAAAGAAGACCTCAAAGACAGAAGAGCAGAAATACTGGAAGATGCAGCAGAAGCCGGGAAAAGCATTCGCACCGCCTGCCTGTCCTTCGCTAACTATAAGACCAAGATGACTGCCCTCCGACGCACTGATGGATATATCACATCTTACAGAATGGCAATGGAGAAGATTATCCATGACTTCTACTCAGATCTCTTTGATAGCCACGTCCACCTGCCCACATACCAAATTCCACAGGATGGATATGTCATTCCCAACATTCTCCCTTCTGAAATCTGACATGCCATCTCGTCACTAAAGAAGGGGAGCAGCACCAGGCCCAGACAAAGTCAGACCCAAACACCTGAAGAATCTGCCGTCAGTACTCATCAATAAACTAGCTCGGCTCTTCACATGCTACCTGTCTGAATGCAAGGTACCCTCCCAATGGAAAACCAGCAGGAGAGTTCTACTGTTCAAGAAGGGAGACATTCACGACATCGGCAACTATCACCTCATCTGCCTGTTGTCCGTCATCTACAAGCTGTTTACCCGAGTCATCCTGAACAGGATTGGCAGAACACTAGATGAAGGACAACCATGCGAGCAAGCTGGCTTCCGAAAAGGATTCAGCACAATCAACCATATCCACACAGTAACCAAACTCATTGAGGTTTGTAAGGAGTACAAGATGCCGCTCTGTCTCATGTTCATTGATTTACAGAAAGCCTTTGATTCTGTGGAGACTGAAGCAGTCATCGAAGCCCTAGCCAAACAGGGTGTTCAAACCCAAAACATCAAGATCCTTCGTGAGCTGTATTATGGATTCACCACCAGGATCTCACCATTCTACAAAAAGTGATCATTGATGTCAAAAGAGGGGTTCGACAGGGTGATACCATTTCACCAAAACTCTTCAGCGCCACCCTTGAGAACATCATGCGACAATTAGAATGGGAAGGAATGGGAGTGAAGATAGATGGTCGGCAACTACACCACCTCCGCTTCGCTGATGACATCGTTCTAATAACACCAAACATTAGCCAAGCAGCACAAATGGTGACTGACCTTGATCGAGAATGTGGAAAGATAGGTCTACATTGACTCTTCTGAATCCAAGAAAACAATGTTCATGAAAAAATGAACTAGTTCCTGAGGCCCCATTCACTCTCAATGGAACAAACATTTTTGAATGCAGCAGTTATGTGTACCTAGGTCCAGAAATCAACATGATGAACGACCTAAAACCTGAGCTGTGCAAGAGGAATAGAGCGCCATCTAATACCTTCAGAGGCATTCGAAGAAATAGCTAAAAGGACAAAGAACCTCTGGTTCCGGTGCACATCTCTTCGACTCCACCTTTCTCCCTGCATTAACATACGCCTCAGAGACCTGGGCCCTATGAAAGCAGGATGGATGAGGTCTCCCAGAGAGGAATCGAAAGAGCTATGTTTGGAATATCACGCCTCACTCAAGTGAGAGAAGGAATCGGAGTTCTGACCTCCTCCTGCTATTCCAGTATTAGGGACGCTGTCTTGTTTGCCAAGGCATCGAAAATCAGATGGGCTGGACATGTAATGCGATTTGGATTCAACCGCTGGACTAGAGCCGTTACCGACTGGATCCTATGGGATGTCAAAAGATCTCCGTGGCCACCCACCTACAAGATGGTCAGACTTCCTTGTCAAGACCCTGAAGGAACGGTTTGAGGCTCTTCATATTCCTGAATCAACCAGATGCCATTGGGCTACATTGGCACGTGATAGGGTCCAATGGAAATGTTACTGGCGCCCACTGGACCAAATCGATCAATAACGGAATTCAAGTGATCAAGTGATATATTCATTTTATGGGATATATATCCCATAAATCAATATAGTCACTATATATTTGTCCCTCTCTTTCTGACTTATTTCAATCAGTGGTTTACTAACCATGTCCATGTCCGTCCATTGTGAGCAAATTTCATGATTTTTCATAAAGGCTGCTAAAGTAAATGCACCATAGTTTCTTTATTCAGTTATCTGTTCTAGCATATTCCAGGTTGCTTCTAGATTTTGACTATTGTGGATAGTGCTGCAATGAATATTAAAGTGTGGATGACGTTTTTTCTGTGTTTTTTGACCCCAAGGATATATAGGTGGGTCAAATGGGAGCTCAATTTCTAGTTTTTTGAGGTATGTACTTAACATTTTACAAAAAAGATTGGCTAGTCAGCATTTCCACCAACAGTGAAGGAGACTTACTTTCTCCCCCACATCTATGCCAGCACACATTATTTTTTAATGTGTGCTTGTTCTCTGTGGTGTGAGATGATATCTTGTTTTTATTTTCATCTTCCTAATGATTAGTGATGAAGAGCAATTTTTACATGCTTTTGGGCATTTGGATTTCTTATTTAGGGAAGTTTTTAATTGATTCCCTCTTCCCATTTATTGATAGGTATGGATGATTTTTTTTTCTTGTAAAGTTCTGCCACTGTCTTATATGACCTTATATGACTTTGATATTGACCCTTTATCAGATGGGTATTGGGTAAACAACCTTTGCTATTCTATGGATTTTCTTAGTAACTTAGACACCATATTTTTCTAGGTGCAGAAGCTTCTTAGATTTATGTAGACCCATTTGTTTACCTTTGCTTCCACTTGCTTGGTCAGTGGTGTTTCATCTTTGAAGATGCCTTTAGTTTCAATGTCATAGAGGATTTTGTATACATTTTCTTGGTGTATCTTATAGATTCAGGTCTGATGTTGAGATTTTTTTTTTTTTTGCTTTTTTGGGTCACACCCGACGATGCTCAGGGGGTTTCTCCTGGCTCTACACTCAGGAATTACTCCTGGCGGTGCTCGGGGGGACCATATGGGATGGTCCAGTTCAGGGATCGAACTCCAGGCCGGCATAGGCTGGCCACGTGCAAGGCAAATGCCCTACCCTCTGGACTATCGCTCTGGCCCTAATGTTGAGATATTTTAATCCAAATTGATGTGACTTTTATGCATGTCTAAGTTTTATTTCTATATGTAACTGTCCAGTTTTCTCAGTATCACTTGTTGAAGAGGATTTCCTTGCCCAATTTCATATTTGTTGCTTCTTTAATGAAGATTAAATGATCATATATTTGGGAGTCTGTGTCAGGATAGTAAACTCTATTCCATAGGTCAACAGTCTGTTGTTATTACAATAACATGCTGTTTTAATTACTACTGCTTTATGGTATGGTTTGAAGTTTCTAAAGGTGATGCTTCCAATCTTCTTTTCCCAAGGATTTCTTTGCCTATTTAATTTGTAGGGGTTTATTTTTCTATATGAATTTCAGAAATGATTGGCCTGTTTCTTTGAAAAATATAGTGAGTATTCTTATAGGGAGCACATTGAATCTACATAACATTTTGTGGAGTATTACCATTTTGACAATTTTAATTTTCCCAATTCATGAGCAGGGTTCTGTCTCCATTTCCTTGTGTCTGCTTTTATTTCTTGGAGTAGCATCTTATACTTTTCTTTATAAAGAGAATTCACCTTCTTACTTAAGCTGATCCAACGGTAATTAATTTTGTAAGGTAAAAAATGAGGGCAGGATTTTTAAAAAAATATCTCTTCTCTTTCATTATTCGTATATCGGGAAAACAATGAACTTTTGATTATTGTTTCAGTTAATTCTCTTTTGATTTTGTAACCTGTCACTAGATATATAAATCTAGTGTTTCTAGGAACTTCTTGGTAGAGTATTTAGGATTCTCTAAGTATATTATCATGTCATCTGCAGATAGTGAGAGCTCAACTTCTTCCTTTCCTATTTGGGCAATCTTGATAATTTTTTCTTGCCTCTTTGGCAAGTACTTAAAATACTATATTGAATAGAACTGCCTAGAGTGGGCAACCTTGTTCTATGCCTGATCTTAGAGGAAAGCTTTCAGTTATTCTTCATGAAGCATAATGCTTACTCTGTGCTTACGGTAGGTGGTTTGACTATATTGAGGAAAGTTTCTTCAACTCCCATTTTGTAATAGTTATTATGAACGAGTGCTGGATCTTGTCAAATGCTTTCTCTGCATCTATTGATAAGATCATAGGGTTTTATTTTTTCTCCTTATATTGATTTGGTGTATTATGTTGACTGACTTGTGAATGTTAGACCATCGTAGCATCCCCGGGATGAATTCTACTTGGTCAGGGAATAATGTTCTTTCTGTACAGTTGTTGGATTCTGTTTGCTAGTTTTTTATTGAGGATCTTTGCATCTGTGTTCATCAGAGGTATTGTGCTATAGTTCTCTTTTTTCTGTAGTGTCTTTGTCTGCTTTTGTAACAGCATGATATTTACCTCATAGAAACTGTTATGTAGTACTTCTGTTTCTTCAATTTATTGGAAAAGACTGAAGAGATTGGCAGTAAATCCTCTTTAAAGATTTGGAAGAATTCACTAAAATCTGGGCCTGGATGTTTGTTTTGGGGAAGACTTCTGATTACTGTTTCAATTTCCTTGGTAGTGATTGGTCTGTTCAGGTATTCCCAGTCTTCTTTGTTCAGGATTTGGAGATTATAGAAATCCAGGAATTTATCCATCTCTTCTAGGTTCTCTTGTTCCATGGCACACTGATTGTCAAGTTAATCTCTGATGATCTTTTGAATTTTTTTGGTTTCAGTTATGATGATCCCCCTTCCATTTCTGATTTGGTTTATTATGGTTCTCTCACTCTCTTGATAGTGATTTATCTATCTTATTTATTTTTTTCAAAGAACCAGCTCTTGATTTTATTGATATTTAGGATTTTTTTGTATTGCAGTTTGTTAATTTCTGCCCAAGTTTTATTATTTCCTTCTTTTTGTTTGATTTGTGCTACTTCTGTGCTAATTTTTTAAGATCCTGTGCTGTGAAGTCAGCTTGCTTATGTGGGCTTGTTCTTCCTTCTTGAAGAATGCTTGCAGGACTATAAACATGTCTTACTGCTGTTTTTGATGTGTCCCACAAGTTCTGGTAGCTTGTCTTTATTCTCATTTGTTTCCAGAAATCTTTTGATTTGATTCTCCACTTCTATTATGTGATTAATTTTTTATTTTAAGTACACAATGGTCTGAAAAGACAGCTGACACCATTTCTTTCTTCTTGATTTTATGGAGGTATCTTTTTGTGGCCCAGCATGTGTTGTATCTTGGATTGATATTCCAAATCATAGGTTGGTGATTTGGCCTGGTTTTACTACTTCTATTCTTCAGTATGAAAATAACATCATGCTTTGCACTGATGTCAGTCATAAAGTCCTTCGAAGTGAAACTGTGTTAGATTTCATGTTAAACCTATATCATCAGACTGAAGAACATAAATTTCAAGAACAAGTTTCTAAAGAACTGATAGGCTTAATTGTACTTACCAAGTAAGAGTGCTTTTTATTTTATTTATTTATTTATTTTTGCTTTTTTTTTTGGGGGTCACACCTGAAAATGCTCAGAGGGTTTCTCCTGGCTCTGCACTCAGGATTCACTCCTGGTGGTGCTTTCGGACCATATGGGATGCGGGGATCGAACCCGGCTGGCATGGGCCGGCCACGTGCAAGGCAAATGCCCTACCTGCTGGCTATCGCTCCAGCCCAAAGAGTGCTTTATAAAATGCAGAATGATTGTAAAAGATTTTGTGGCTTTTTAATCTTGTCGGAAAGTAGCATTTAAATAATCTCAGTATCCTGAAAGTGGGAAGGGAATTTGTAAACTTCCTTGAGAACAAAATTGTGCTTTGTTTTTTAAATGAATCACTATGAAATACACAGTTCCAAAGTTACTCCATGATTGGGTCTCAGTCATACTATGTTCCAACTCCTGTCCCTTAACAAGTATACATTTTCCACCATTAATGTCCCTAGCCTTGGCCCACCACTGCAGCAGATCCTCGCAATAAGCCAGATGACCCCCACTCCATGAGGGCCTCCATTTTCCACATCCGGACTTCCCCCTCATCAGAACTCCACCCAGCAGACCAGCCTATCACAGCCCGGCTCATGCAGGCTGCAAGCGGCCACACGGTTCATCAATAAATTTTGGATTTAGAGACTACAAGATTATGCTACCCATACGGCAGAGCCTGGCAAGCTACCCGTGTCATATTTGATATGCCAAATACCAGTAACAATTATAGACCTCATTCCCAGGACCTGATGGAATGGTTTGAGGCTCTTTATGTTCCTGGAGCAAGCAGGTGCCCTTGGGCTCTACTAGCATAAGATAGGACATATGGAGATGTTATGGAGATGTTACTGGTGCCCGCTCGGGGCAAATCAATGATGAACAGGAAGACAGTGATACAGTGATATATATACATATATATATATATATAGTAGAGAGAGATGAGAATTCTATATAGTATATAAAAACCATATATATCTATATATACTATATATAATACTATATATATACTATATATCTATGGCATTTATATACATATATATTGTGTGTACTAACCCTCTCTATTCCATTTCTTCCTTTGAATCCAGTATTTCCTTGCTGTGTTCTAGTGTTGTTGCTCTATCAAGAGGTGACAAGGCATTGTTGAAATCTCCAACTACAATTGTATTGCTGCCATCATTGAAGTCTATTAGCAGCTGTTTTAAGTATTTTACTGGTCCTTCATTGGGTACATATATGTTTAAGAGTGTAATTTTTTTCCTGATTTACATATCCCTTAGTTATTAAGAAATGGCTTTCACTGTCCCTTCTGACTTTTCAGCCTGAAATCTATGTTGTAGGATGCTAGTATGATTACACTAGTACTAGTCCTTTGTGAAGGACTTGCTTACTTGAAGATCTCTTTTCCAGTTTTTGACTTTGAGTCTGCATTGGCTCTGACTATTCAAATGTGTTTCTTTTAGACAGCAGAATATTGGATTCAGTTTTTTAATCCATTTTGCGATTCTGTGTCTCTTACTTTGTCCATTTAGTGCATTGATGTTGAAAGAGTTATTGCCAGGGAGATTTGTGCCATCTTTCTGTAGACGTTTGTTGTGTTTGTGGGGTTTCTCTTGGCTTACAGAAGCCCCCTTTAGTCCTACTTTTAAGTTTGGTTTTGGGTCTATGAAGTTCCTGAGCTGTCATTTATCCACAAAGTTGTGTATTCTTCCTGCAATTATCAATGAGAGTCTAAATATAACTGGTAGAATGTTCTTGGTGAGGCCTTCATTTCATTGAGTTTTTAAACTATATCCCACCACTGACCTCAGACCTGAATAATTTCATACGATAGATCTGGTGCAAATTAGGGACATTTCTTTGTATGTAATTTTTTTCTTTGAACTTGCTACTCTCAGTATTGTATGTATGATCGTTGATGTGCTGACTAGGATGTGACTTGGGTCTTTTATTGGGGTCTCTTTTAGATGGTACTATTTGGACTTGGATCTGGATGCCTGCATTTTCTGGCTCTGAGAACTTTTAGCTATGATGTCTTTAACTGTTACTATCTCATTGGGTTGCTCCTTGTCCCTCTGGGGCTTCATTACTTTCATATTGCTTCTCTTGACTTTATCCCTTAGTTCTCTTGACATTCCTTGGTCTATTTTATGTTCTTTATCCATTTTCTGTTGCTGCATGGATACTTTCTGAAGTTCATCTTCATGCTCACTGATTCTGTCTTTCACTATAGACATTCTACTATTGAGGTCACTCATGGAGTTTTTTATTTTATCTACTGAACCATTTTATTAATGACATTTGTTTGTAGTATATCTTATTTTTCATTTCCTACTGTATTTTATTGACTGTATTTTCCATTGTTTCTATTATATCTTCCTTATTTTATTGAATATCTGTTCCTCTGTTTTTTAAATTTATTTTATTTATTTATTTTTTTGGCTCATAGAACATTCTCACTATTTTTTCTCTGAATTCTTTATCAGAGACGTTTTGTGTGTAAATATTCTTTGTGAAGGCTTCAGGACTTCTATCTTCTTCATGAAAGTTTTCTGCGTGGTTTTCCCATGGTTCCTGTGGCAATCTGGAAGTGTTGATCTCTTCTTTACCATTCTGGGATAGTCCTTTAATTTGGTGTTCTTTTATAACTATGTGTAGCCTCTTTGGAAATGGATCTAATGGGCTATACAGGCAAATTATAAGTGGTAACTGTGTTAGTGACTGCCTGCTCAGGAAATCATACTCTGCCTTTCTGACCTGGGGATGGGGCATTAGCAGTGTTCCATGTGTTTGAATATCTTGTTGTCTCCTAGGAACTCTCACCATCGGTCAATGCTCTGCTGCTGCTATTGCAGCCACAGCTGATGCCCCCCCCGGAGAAATATAAGTATTTTACACCAAAGAGTTCTGAGATTCAAAAAAGTTAATCAATTTGTCAAAATATTGGAAGATTGTAACTTTGAACCTAAGATTTGAATACCAAGCCAGAGAGATACTGCAGTGGCTTACATGTGATCCCCGATTCAATCCCTGGCATCTGCAAAGCCTAGTCAGGAGTCTTCCATGAATGCAGAGCTGGGAATAAATCCTGCGCACCACCAATTATGATCCTAAATAAAACTTTTTCTGAATGTGATATGACTCCAGAGCTCTAGGTGATAACATTAATGTGTATGGATTATGCTAATGAAACTTTGTTTGTTAATTAAATATGAGGCAATGCTTCCTGTAAGTCTTATAAAAGAAAGAAGAGAACATCAATGCTTATATGTGGCTCCATAGTCTTAAATATTTTGTTGAAAGTAAATATATGCTTAATAAAGCTGCACAGGGGAAAACATCAATAGAAAGATGGCTATATATCTGGACGTGGCGAGAGAGATGACCCAGCCCAGCTAGTGTGTACAAGTTGATAGATTTAGCCTCTCAGGCAAACTCTGCCACTTGTTCCTAACTCAGGAAGTCCATGGCTTTGAACTACAGTACAGTATTTAACACCATAGTGCAGTCTGACATATTTTGATGAAAGTGGTAACATATGGAGTCCAAACACAACACATATATGAACTGTAAAAATATAAAAGAAAGGGATGAAAGTTCTTATACTCTTTTTTCTATTTCATATTTTATGGTCTCAAACAGCTTTCTATTCATACATATAAAGCAAAAATTTATGCTAACTTTGATAATTAACCTACTGCTTTTAGCTATGGGCTGTGTAAATATATAAGAAAAAAAGCATGCTGAGATTTTCCATTTTTCCTTTTATAGTTGTGCCTTACTTTTACTAAAATCCAGGAATCAAATTATGGGATTTTTCTATCAAAAACAATACATTTACCTAATTAATCTCTGCCCTAGATTTTGTTGTTCTGCGCCTAAATCCATGTCATTATGCCTCACTCAAATCCTGAAAATGAAATAACAGAGGAGACTAAAAACTGTATTTCAGCCTTCATTGATCAACATAATGATTCTAAATGTATTGGATATAAAATAATGTACTAATTTTGCTTACTCTTTATTTTTTCCTTACAAATAGAGAAAAAGTACCTTGCCTCAGGGGAACTAAAATTTGCAGCTCCACACTGGGATTGCATAATGAGTTTCAGCTGTGATTCCACACTGCTTTGGCTGGTTCATGCTCTCAATCTGTGTCTCCAGGTTTGCCAATGGGCATTCCAGTGCCAGGAGCCAGGGCTAGGGGCCAGCACTGAGAAATCAATAACAATGAAACTGTGTTTATTGGTTTACTTTCCAAAGATATTATTTTTCATAATTTGATTTGAGTCTACAGATAACAGTCTATTTATCAACTTTTAGACAAATTACCGGGTTATTAATTGTATTGAAAAAGCCAGGGTACTAGAAATCTTAATACCTACCTTCCAGAATTTTCACTGCTATTAAATAACTATATAACTTTTTGAACATCATTAACTTTTAGGCTCTGTTTTTCTCTAAGTTGATAGCTGTTCTAGCCAAGGATTTCATATACTATGGTCCATAATCTGTAATTTAGGAACACATATTCTGAGAAATTATTATTTTAAAGTGTTTTATGTTTTGTTTAGATAATTATGAAAAATTAAAGTGAAATTTGATTCATGTATGTGAATCACTAATACTGAAGTTATTCCTATAATTTAGTTCATGCTTCAGGGTGTGTATTAACTATCTTAGAAAAAGAAGTTGAGTGTCAAAATTTGATTTTTATTGCTAATTTTAGAGTTTCTTAATTAATTTTTATTTTGAGGATTAGTAGAATGGAAAAAAACATTCACACTCTCAAACAGCTTCTATGAGATATATATCACCCTGGTACCCAAAGCAGCCAGAGACAACACAAAAAATAGAAAATTACAGATCAATCTCCCTGATGAACATGATGCTAAGATCGTCAACAAAATACTAGCAAACAGAATTCAAAGACTCATCAAGAAGATTATACATCATGACCAAGTAGAATTCATCCTGGGAATGCAAGGATGGTTCAACATTCGCAAGTCAATCAACATAATCCATCATATCAATAAGAGAAAATAAAAAATCATATGATCATATCAATAGACACAAAAAGCATTTGACAAGATCCATCACATGTTCATGATAAAAACCCTCCAGAAAATGGGAATTGAAGGAACCTTCCTCAATATAGTTACAGCCATCTACCAAAAGCCCACAGCAAGCATCATTCTTAATGGGGGAAAAGCTGAAAGCCTTCCCCTGAGATAAGGGACAAGACAAGGTTGCCCACTCTCACCTATTTTATTCAATATAGTACTAGAAGTACTTGCCATAGCAATCAGAGTAGAAAAGGACATTAAGGGCATCCAGATAGGCAAGAAAAAAGTCAAGATATCATTATTATCAGATGACATGATATTATACCTAAAGAACCCTAAACTCTATACCAAAAAACTCCTAGAAACAATAGACACATATAGTAGAGTGGCAGGATCAAAATCAACACCCAAAAGTTGGTGGTTTTCTTATATACAAATAATGAAAGAAAAGAAAGGGAAATTAAGGAAACTATTCCATTTACAATTGTGCCACAGAAAATCAAATACCTAGGAGTCAGTTAAACCAAGTGTATAAAAAGACCTGTACAAAGAAAACTACAAGACACTGCTCCAAGAGATAAAAGAGAAGAAATGGAAACATTCCCTGCTCATGATGGGAGAATCAACATTGTCAAAATGGTAACACTTCCTAGAGCTCTATACAGATTCAATGCAGTCCCTATAGAATACCCATGACATTCTTCAAAGAAATTGACAAAAAACTTCTGAAATTTGTATGGATCAATAAACCTCACAGATAGCTAAAGCATCCTCGGGAAAAAGAAGATGGGAGGCATCACCTTTCCCAAATCCAAACTATACTACAAGGGAGTAGTAAACAAAACAGCGTGGTATTGGAATAAAAACAGACCTGTGGACCTATGGAATAGAATTGAGTATCCTGACTCCCAACCTCAAACATATGATCCTTTAATCTTTCATAAAGGTGAAAAGATGCCAAAATGGAGTAAGGAAATCCTCTTCAACAAGTGGTGTTTAAAAAAACTGGGAAGCGACATGTAAAAAATGAATTTGGACCTCTAACACCATGCAAAAAATCAGAAAAAAAATGGATTAAAGTCCTCAATATCAGACTTGAATCGATAAAAGTACATTGAATAAAATATAGAAAAAACCCTACACGAGATTGAACCTAAAGGCATCTTCAAAGGAAAAACACCACTAACAAAGCAACTAGAAGAAAAGATAAACATATGGGACTACATGAAACTAAAAAGCTTCTGCACCTCAAAAGAAACAGTGACTAAGATACAAAGGCAGTCCACAGAATGGGAAATAATATTCTCCCAATACCCATCTGATAAGAGATTAATATCCAGGATATATCAGGCACTGGTAGAACTTTACAAGAATAAAACAGCCAACCCAGTCAAAAAAACTTGATCACTTGATCACTTGACATCCCGTTACTCATCAATTTGCTTGAGCAGGTGCAGGTAATATTTCCATTTGACCCTATCACGTGCCATTGTAGCCCAATGGAATCTGGTTGTTTCAGGAATACAAAGAGCCTCAAACCTAAAGACCCTGTTCATTCAGGGTCTTGACGAAGAAGTCTGACCATCTTGTAGGTGGGCGGCCACGTGATCTTTTTGATATCCTGTGGGATCCAGTTGGTAACAGCTCTAGTCCAGAAGTCATCTCCAAATCACATTACATGTCCAGCCCATCTGATTTTTGATGTCTTGGCAAATGATACAGCATCCCTGACTCTGGAACAGCAACGGAGTTTGAGCTCCAGATTTCTTCTTTCGCTTGAGTGAGGCATGATATTCCTAGCATAGCTCTTTCAATTCCTCTTTGGGAGACCCGAATAGCATTTTTATCCTGCTTTTGTAGGGCCCAGGTCTCTGAGGCGTATATTAATGCAGGGAAATGGTGGAGTTGAAGAGATGTGCCCAGAGCCGGAGGTTCTTTTGTCTTTTTTAGAAATTTCTTCTATGCATTTGAAGGCATTCCATGCCGCTCTCTTCCTCCTGCGCACCTTAGGTTTTAGGTTGTTCATCATGTTGACTTCTCGACATAGGTACATAAGTGCTGCATTCAGAGATGTTTGTTCCATTGAGAGTGAATGGGGCCTCTGGAACTAGTTCATTTTTATGAACATAGTTTTCTTTAGATTCAGCTGTAGACCTATCTTTCCACATTCTCGTTCGAAGTCAGTCAGCATGTGTGCCGATTGGCTAATGTTTGGTGTTATTAGAACCATGTCATCAGCGAAGTGGAGGTGGTTTAGTTGCTAACCGTCTATCTTTACTCCCATTCCTTCCCATTCTAATTGTCACATGATGTTCTCAAGGATGGCTCTGAAGAGTTTTGGTGAAATGGTATTACCCTGCCAAACCCCTCTTTTGACGTTGATGATCACTTCTTTGTAGAATGGTGAGATCCTGGTGGTGAATCCGTAATACAGTTCATGAAGGACCTTGATGTATTGGGTTTGAATGCCCTATTTGCCTAGGGCTTCAATGACCTCTTTAGTCTCTACAGAATTAAAGACTTTCTTTAAATCAATGAACATGAGAGAGTGGCATCCTGAGCCCCTACACATCAATGAGCTTGGTTACCGTGCGTGATAGTGGATTGTGCTGAATCCTTTCAGGAAGACAGCTTGCTCGCATGGTTTTCCCTTCATCTAATGTTCTGCCAATCCTGTTCAGGATGACTCGAGTGTGCAGCTTGTAGATGACAGAAAACAGGCAGATTGGGTGATAGTTGCCAATATCGGGGATGTCTCCCTTATTGAACAGTAGAACTGTCCTGCTGGTTTTCCAATGGGAGGGCACCGTGCATTAGGACAGTTAGCATGTGAAGAGCCGAGCCAGTATATTGATGACTACTGAAGGCAAATTCTATGGGTGTTCAGGTCTGACTTTGTCTGGGCTGGTGCTGTTCCCTTCTTTACTGACAAAATGGCATGTTGGATTTCAGAAGGGAGAACATTCGAATGACATATCCATCCTGTGGAATTTGGTATGTGGGAAGGTGGATGTGGCTATCAAAGAGATTTGAGTAGAAGTCATGGATAATCTCCATTGCCTTTCTGGATGATATATAGATCCATCAGGACATTGGAGGGCAGGCATCTTGGTCTTATAGTTGGTCTTATCAAAAAATGGGGAGAAGAAATGAACAGAAACTTCAACAAGGGAAGAAATTCAATGATAAAAAACATGTAAAAGTGCTCATCATCATTAATCATCAGAGAGATGCAAATCAAAACAACAATGAGATATTATTTTACACCACAGAGTCTGACACATATACAAAAGAGAAAGAACAAAAAAGTACTGGTGTGGATGCGTGGAAAAGGAGACACTTATCCACTGTTGGTGGGAATGTTGACTGGTATTCCTTTCCGGAAAACGGTATGGAAATTCCTCCAAATAATATAAATTGAATTCCCATTTGACCCAGTCATACCACTCCTGGGAATATACCCTGGGAAGTCAAAAATATGCAGTGGAAACAGCATCCCTACTTTTATGTTCATAGCAGCATTATTCACAATAGCCAGAATCTGGAAACAATCAGAGTACCTGAGAATCAATGACTGGATAAAGAAGCTTTGGTACATCTACACAATGGAATGCTATGCAGTTGTTAGGAAAAATGAAGTTATAAAATTTGCTTATAAATGGATGGATATGGAGAGGATCATGTTGAGTGAAATTAGCCAGAAGGATAAAGACAGATATAGAATGACTGCATTTATTTGCATGACATAAATATATATAGGTATAATATACACTTATATATATGTGTGTGTGTGTGTGTGCATATTATGATACCAATATCCAAGGTTAGGTGAAGCATGGATCAGGAGGTCTTATCAAAGGTAGAAATTATCACAAACATGTGGGAGTCAGAGGCTAGGTAAGACAGAGAATGGGAAAGTGTGCTAATATTTGTTGAAAGTGCTAATACCAACCTAGAACTGAGCATTAAATACAGGCAAAAAGGCACACATGACAACCTTTTCACATATATAAATATATATATATATATATATATATATACATACATATATATAGTAATCCACAATGTGAAAGGGAAGGAAAAGAGAAAGAGATAGAGAGAAAGGGATAGGAATAAAGAACCTTCCATGAAGGCAGGTTAGTGGAGGGGGAGGGAATCGGGGACATTGGTGGTGGTAAGTGGGCACTGTGGAGGGATGGCTGTGGAGGGATGGCTTCTGGAACACTGTATGATGACCTGACCGAAACCCAAATATGAACATCTTATGAACATCTTTGTAATTGTATATTTCACAGTGGTTTTAGTAAAATACTTAAAAATTAAAAACACATACTTTCTAACACTTTATAATTTTATGAAATAATTGACAGTGCTTGAGTCTATTCATTTTTTATTTTTTAATGTTTTTATTGGATACTGTATTCAATGTCTATGACAAATCAAACATTATTTTCATTATTCTGCAGTAATCAGAGCAAATGATTGTTTCCTCAACTTTGGAATCTGACATTTTGGCTGTACTCACAGACATTTTAACAGAGTGTTACCAGACTTGCATTTTAATTTTTTATTAGTTTTCATTTTATTTTTTTTCTTTTTGGGTCACACTTGGCAATGTCAGGGGTTACTGCTGTTTCTTCACTCAGGAATTGCTCCTGGCATTACACTAGGGACCATATGGGATGCTGGTAATCAAACCCAGGTAGGTCACGAGCAAGGCAATTGCCCTACTCTCTGTTCTATCGCTCTGACCCCAAGACTTGCATTTTCAAATTGAGCTTATAGTTTGTAAGGCACTTGCCCTGCATGCATCCATCCTGGGTTTAATCCCTGGCATTCTATATGGTCCCCCAAGCACCGCCAGAAGTAACTTGAGCATTGCTGGGTATGACTCAAAACAAACCAGGAAATGGAAACTATATTTGCCTATTATGTCATTCTATATAGTTAGCATCATATGAATTTAGACCCCCAAATTTTGATCTTGACAGCTGAAGACCTGACTAGAATCTGGGTGGTTTAAACAGTTTGCTCACAATTTTTATTGTGCAAATGAAACCGAAAAAAATGAATAAAAGCAGAAAATTTTATGTTTTCTTTTTTTTTTTTGGTTTTTGGGTCACACCCGCAATGCTCAGGGGTTTCTCCTGGCTCTGCACTCAGGAATTACTCCTGGTGGTGCTCGGCGGACCATATGGGATGCCGGGATCGAACCTGGGCCGGCATGGGCTGGCCTCGTGCAAGGCAAACGCCCTACCCGCTGGACTATCTCTCCGGCCCCCTAAATCTTATGTTTTCTTGAAGGCAGGAACAACTTCGAGTAACTACTATATTCAAAAAAAATTGTTTCTTTCCTCACCTTTCTTTGTATTTGTCTCCTTATTTATAAATAGTATTGGTTGTTTCTACAATCAGGCTTGTGAAGACTCAATGACCTGTAATATAAAATCTTAATAGAATTTGAAAAATTATAATGTTTTTCTATTTTATATTTTTCTTTTGGATTCAGTTAAGACTTTTGTGGATTGACACTTTTCATTCTATTTTGCTTATTGTCTCCTATAGCTACAATTAACAGATGTGGGAACCATAATGACTCCTGACCAGCAACACCAACGCCCCAGTCATACAGAGAATTATAAATTTCTTCAACTTGTTCAGTACTCTGACTTACTAGGTAGAGAGAATAGTCAGTTTCCTATTTCACAAAATAATACCTCATTACCCAGGCAATTGCTGGGTATTGTTGTTGGGTATTATAAACTGAGGCGTAGCAAAGAATTTTAGAATAAACATGTGTGTTTATTCTAAACACATTCTGACATACATGTATTTATATATTTTATTGGATGAAGGTGGGCACTCAGAGATGGAAAAACTCACCTGTGGAATTTTCTTCAAAGATACCACCTGAAGGAAGACATTAGTGTAGTGTAACTAAATGTAACTAGATGTTTGTTGTGCATTTTTGCTTGTTTTTGGCCCACAACTGGCATTGTTTGGGATTTAACCTGGCTCTACTCTCAGGGCTCAATTCTGGCTGTACTAAAGAGACTCTGTAGGGTGCTGGCATAGAACCCTATTAGACTACGTGCAAGGTATGTGGCCCTGCCCTCTGTACTATCTCTCCAGGCCCAAAATCTTTTTTTTTTTAACATGGTAAATTTATTTTACAGGCCCTAAATCGTTTTTATTTTTTTTTTTTAAAATTACAAGATATACATTAAGTCTATTTGGTTTTGGTCAAAAGTGTTGAGCACCCATCCCCACCAGTGCCCCTCCCACCAGCCCGGTTCCCCCCCTCCCCCAGCCCCTCTCATGGTTCTTGATTTCTTCATCTCTCTCTCTCTCTTTCCTCCCTCCAGACTATGAATTTAGAACTACTTAAGGGTTGTCATGTGTATCTTTTTCCTTTAATGCCAGTCTAGGTTGATTGTCCCTACAATTGTCAGCACACTGTTCCATTTCTGTCTTACCTGCCTCTGAATCCCACACATTTGTGATTATTTCCACCTTTGACAGGACCTCCTGATATTGTTTCCTTGATCTTGGATATTGGTATATAATATGTACCTATTTTTGTTATGCGTAATGCAGTCATTCTTATCTGTCTCTCTCCTTCTGGCTAATTTCGCTCAACATAATCTTCTCCAGTCCTTTGCAAATTTTATAACTTCATTTTTCCTAACAGCTGCATAGTTTCCATTGTGTAGATGTACCAAAGCTTTTTTATCCAGTCATCGATTTTCGGGCACTCTGGTTGCTTCCAGATTCTGGCTATGTGAATATCTGCTATGAACATAAAAGTAGGGATGGTGTTTCCTGCGTATTTTTGGCTTCCGGAGTAGATTGCCAGGAGTGGTATGGCTGGGTCAAATGGGGTTCAATTCTAGTCTTTGGAGGAAAGTCCATATTGTTTTCCAGAAAGGCTGTATCTTAATGTAACATACACTGTTGGGGGACATGCCTACTAAGCCTTAGTCTCCTGCTTGATCACTTGATCACTTGACATCCCGTTATTCGCTGATTTGCTCGACCGGGAGCCAGTAACATTTCCATTTGACCCTATCACGTGCCAGTGTAGCCCAATGGCATCTGGTTGCTTCAGGGATATGAGAGCATCAAACCGTTCGTCTTAGGGTCTTGACAAAGAAATCTGATCATTTAGTAGGTGGGCGTCCACGTGATCTTTTGATATCCCGTGCGATCCAGTTGGTAATAGCTCTAGTCCAGTGGTCATCTCCAAATCGCATTACATATCCAGCCCATCTGATTTTCATGCTTTGGCAAACGAGACAGCATCCCTGACTCTGGAACAGCGACAGAGGTCAGAGCTCTGGATTCCTTCTTTCACTAGAGTGAGGCGTGATATTCCAAGCATAGCACTTTTAGATTCCTCTTTGGGAGATCCGAATAACATTTCCATCCTGCTTTTGTAGGGCCCAGGTCTCTGAGGTGTATGTTAATGCAAGGAGAACGGTAGAGTTGAAGAGATGTGCCCGGAGCCAGAGGTTCTTTGTCTTGTTAACTATTTCTTCGATGCTTTTGAAGGCATTCCATGCTGCTTTCTTCCTCCTGCACAGCTCAAGTTTTAGGTCTTCATCATGTTGTCTTCTCGATCTAGGTACACATAACTGCTGCATTCAGAAATGTTTGTTCCATTTAGAGTGAATGGGGCCTCTGGAACTAGTTCATTTTTTCATGAACATAGTTTTGCTGAGATTCAGCTGTAGACCTATCTTTCCACATTCTCGGTAGAAGTCAGCTAGCATTTGTGCCACTTGGCTAATGTTTGGTGTTATTAGAATGATGTCATCAGCGAAGCGGGAGGTGGTTAGGTTGCTAACAGTCTATCTTCACTCCCATTCCTTCCCATTCTAATTTCGCATGATGTTCTCAAAGGGTGGCACTGAAGAGTTTTGGTGAAATGGTATCACCCTGTCGAACCCCCTCTTTTGACATTGACGATCACTTCTTTGTAGAATGGTGAGATCCTGGTGGTGAATTCGTAATACAGCTCATGAAGGATCTTTTTTTTTTTTTTTTTGGGTCACACCAGGCAATGTTCAGGGGTTTCTCCTGGCTCTGCACTCAGGAATTACTCCCTGGCGGTGCTCTGGGGACCATATGGGATGCCGGGAATCGAGCCATGGCCGGCATGGGCTGACCACATGCAAGGCAAATGCCCTACCCGCTGGGCTATCGCCCGCCCCGCTCATGATAGATCTTGATGTTGGGTTTGAACGCCCTATTTGGCTAGGACTTCGATGACCGCTTCAGTCTCTACAGAATCAAAGGTTTTCTTTAAATCAATGAGCATGAGTCAGAGTGGCATCCTGAACTTCCTACAAACTTCAAACTAAGTTTGAAGTTAGTCCCTAGGTAGTAGGGAGTTTCCTGCTACATTTAAATTATGTGAAGAGCTATTCCCTGTCTTTAGGGAATATCTGGAGCAGACTCAATGGGAGCTTGGGTAGAATTGGATTGATTTCATAATTTTATATGGCATAAATATTTTTATTATGAATCTTGCTTGCCCCAGTTCAATACTCTTCCTACTTCCACAGGTCCCCTCAAGGGAAAGACATGTAGACATTCCAAGAGTACTTGACTACGTTTGATCAACCATAATGTAATCAGTTCTAGTTTAAAGAGACATGACAGTGTGCCTCCGGGTAAACTGATGTGTTACTGATTCAAAAGGAAATGCCAGAGAGAATTATTCTGACGAATTTTGGACCTTCGTGGGATCTGGAATTATCTGGCCATATAATCATAGCAAGAAGTATTAATTCTCTACAAATTACATTCTGAACTGTTTTTTGGTTCAGAGATGCAGCCCCTCCCCCACTCTGCTAGGGAAATTGTATCTCAGAGAGTCAGCTCTGGCATTTTGAATCTTGAGCCAAAGAGCCCACCTGAAGATCTGCAATTCTATAGGTCATTTACCTGGCTTTATAGCCCACAATGGACTGGGTCAGAAGTTTATGGCAGGCTTTTATCAATAAAATAAGCTAGGAGAAAGGAAAATGTTTGTTTTGGCCATTTTGGCTTCTCTTCACCTTCTGTCTTCTGTTTTATTCTCTCCATTCTCTTCTCTGTTGGGCCTTTGCATGTAGTAGCAACCATCTTGGTCTAAGATTCTAAACTTACATGTGTTCGGGGTCCAGCTAGGAACCTAAAATCTGGGATTTTCCTGCTCCTGGATTGTATACCAGAACAAGTGTGAGTAAAGCCTTTGGAAATTTTACTGGATTCTCGTGTCTTTCTCCATCCACCAGCTGCTGATCCTCTGGGACAGTGAGGAATCCCTATATCCTGCTCCCGGATTTGGTCGGGGAGCCCAGCAGCTCACTGACTTATACTAATGTAACAGTACAGCATGATAAAACCTGAGACCTATAAAACATCTTAACCAGAGATAATTCAATAAAAGAAACTTAAAAGGAAATACAGGCGAATATCTTGGGAAGGTGTTCAAGGGCAGAGGATTCTGCATTGTGAAAGCTGGGAAGCTAGGACAATGCCATGATTTGGGATGGAAGATAGCTAGAGCAGCATGCTGGCTTAAAGTGCCTGGGTTTTACTAGAACATGTCACCAATCTGCAGTATTGTGACTGCAGAGTAAAATGATAGGACATAATTGCTTTGGTGACAAAGTGGTCTGGAATAGACACAAAGAGTAGAGTGAGGGAAGAACATTATATTTAGAGGATTGTTGTGTCTTGTTTAAAGAGAGAGTTTCCCTTAAAGTGTATCATTATGACTGGAGGGTTCAGATTACTACTATCATTACCTGGCACTCAGGATCCATTTCCTGCAGGAGAAGCAAAGGGGATGGGATACTTGAACATAAGTCTGAGGCCAAAACTGGAGGAGCGGAAGGTGCTAATTTTTGTTTCCTTTCCCTCTATTAAAGATAGAGTAACAACAGGAAATAAAATAGAACTCAAATAACCATTTATATCATCATCCCCAAATGACTATTTTTGTTCTTGTATGTTCACTTCTAAACTAGTACAATGTCTATATACTTTTATACTACTGCAATATAATGCACACTTTTTTCTATTTCACTTTAGCAACTCAATGGTAACTTTTTATATTGTTATAGTGCTGTAATAAGATAACTTCTAATGCCTACCTAATATTTTTTCTCAGAAAATGCTTAGAAATTCTAATGTACTTTTATCTTTTTGCTCTACGTGATAGTCCTCCAATAATATCTTTTTTTTTCTTTTTGGGTCACACCTGGAAATACTCAGGGGTTACTCCTGGCTCTACACACAGGATTTACTCCCTAGTGGTGCTCAGGGGACCATATGGGATGCTGGGGAATCAAACCAGAGTCAGCTGCATGCAAGGTAAACTCCCTGCCTGCTTTTCTATCACTCTGGCCCCGTCCAATAATATCTTACCCTTATAAGTAATCCTTCTATCATATCAGATCCATTATTTGAGATGGGGTCAAATTCTTTAAGATAGACTTCTTACAATGTTATGTCTAGAGTGAAAATTAAGAATGATTTGTCTCCTACAACCTATTGTTAATTACCTATAAGGTCCTTATTAGACTACTTTGCTCCTAATCACTGGTCATCACAATGAAATCAAATAGTGAACCTAGCTGATACTAAATACTCATCACCTACCAGGCACTGACTATTTTTGATCATCCCCTCATCTCTCTTATTTAAGTCTTATTTTATGCAGAAACTTTGTTAAGTACTTTTGTTGCTTGTTTCACCTAATCAGTGAAAGTGATCATTGAGGAAATATGGTATCCTGTTCTCAGGTGAGGATGAATAAAATTGAGAAACATTAAATGATTTCTCAAATCTAGGTTTAGAAAGCGGAAGGGCAGGTGACATAATTCAAATGACTAGTGCATATGTTTTACATGCCACAGATCTGGGTTTTGTCTTTAAGCTAGAGAATATAAGGGGTTAAGGCCAATCCCACCAAGATTGGCATTATGATATTCACCAAATACCATTGGGAGCAAACCCCGAGCACAGAGCAGGTGGTAGTCCTTTAAAAGCACCAGGTGTAGCCCAATACCAACCTCCAAGGAAAGTAAAGATAATAGCAGGATGTAGAGATAAATCATGGGCCAACTGACTTCATTCATCTTTATCATTATCTTGGTAAGCAGTTCTTGTTTACCACATGTTTCATATTTTAAGAAGAATCAGGAGCTATGAATATTAAAAAAATCAAACTCAAGAATTAGAGATTGTGTTAGAAAACTTCAGTACCATTTAAAATTGCATTGAATCACTTCACTTGTCTTCCTGTTGTTCATCAATTTGCTCGAGTGGGCACCAGTAACATTTCCATTCATTGGGAATGAGGTCCATTATTGCTACTGTTTTTGGCATATTGAATACACCACAGGTAGCTTGCCAGGCTCTGCCATGGCTCTGTGTTCATCCCTGGGGTTCCAGTCTTTTTCTATGTCAGACCATCAACCATCCAGGGCCCATGGGGCAGAGCCTCTGGGTGTAGACAAGCCAGTCTCCTGTCTGCCACCTCCCAATACAGCCAGGCACCGAAGCCACACAGGCAATACCCGAGGGGCAGAAGAATTGCATTGGAGAAATTAAAATATCTGTCTGTTGTCTCTGAACAAAAAATATGGAAAGGCTGTGAAAATACTTTTCTAATAATCATAGTAATTCCTTTTCCTCTGTCTATTGGAAACATACTATTACTTTACTGTTTTTTTTAGGGGAGCAATTGAATCACATCTGTGATTTTTATATTTTTATAAATTGTATCAGATATTAAATTTTTGAGCTGTCCTTTTACTAAATTTCTAGTCAATTTTAAATGCTTCTGTGTAAACAATGTATTAGATACCTCAGTAAGTTTGGGTTCCTGTGAATTAGTGCAGATCCAGGGCACAGGAACCTCTGTTAGCAATGGGGACTTCCAGCTTAAGAGGCTGCTCATGATGATTCTACGGAGGGGTAAGAACATGAGCATTTTTAGCCTGGGGTGGGAAGGGCGTGAAAATAGCAAGTGCATGTAATCACATTGTGACTGCACTGAATTCAGGCTTTGGAGGAAGCAAAGGGTGCTATATTATCCATCTGCTCCTTTTTTTGTGTTGCCAGGGAGAGAAGTATGCACAGAAGGCGAGATAAGGGAAAACCATGGGGACTTTAGATAAATAACCTCCTGTTGCTAATTTGCCTGATGCCATGGTACTTTGAAAACAACTAGGAGAGTCTATGGAGAAGATAACTTTGTAAAATTGTAAGCTTATTTATTTGCCTAATTGATTTGTATATATTTGTTTCCTAGAATATTTGAGGGGCAGAATCTTCTTTATGCTTCCATATACTTAACACTTTAACCAAGTGTCTATTTGTAAACACTCCACTTAGCTATTTTCTTGAGGCGGGAAAAAAAATCAACGACTATGGACATAGGTGTTTGACAGGCGGGGATACTCACCACTATACTAACGAGGATGGTGGGTGTTTGAGTATGGGACAGGCCCAGGTGTGCCAGAAGAGACATGGTCACCTCTTCTCAAGATAGAAAATGTAGACTGAAAGAAGGTAAACTATTAAGATGGTGTACTGATGAACTTTTGGGATTCTTAAGGAAAATTTCCAAGGAGGCCAAGATATTTATGACATAGGAACTATCCTGGATAAAGTATATTTTTATTTGGGTCATTAGAAGCCCTTTGGGAGTGTTAGTTCTAAATTTTGTGAATTCATAACCTTAAACTAGTTTTACAAGAAGTGTTAAAAGAGACTCTTTAAAGGATAGGGACAAACTCAGCACATGGCACTGAATACTGATGCATCTGGGTGCCCTGTCCTAGATTAAGGAACATGAGTTTACTCCTTGATTGTTAAGAGATTAAATATATTTAAAAAGTGAATTAGTGTCTCATTTATGTTGACTATCCTATATCTACTTAGCTTCCAATATTCCCTATCTTAGCATAAAGCATTTTGTACTTTTATGGACCTATTCAGATTATACCCTTTACATATCCTTAATTCTCTTATTCCTACTAAATTATACAGTTGTAGGCTTTAACCTATTCCATGTAAACTCAAAATTACATTAGCAAGAAGTTGAAAACAATAGCTTTATTAATGGCAGGGAAGAGAGGATTATGACCATAATGAGACCCAAAAACAAAATAAGTTAATACAACATATTTTAGATATAGTAGATTACTTATTTATATAAATTAAATATAATTATTTTATATTTGCTTATTTGCTTACATAGGTTAATTCATATGGAAATAAATCATCACAAATTGATTTTATTGACTTATAATAATTGATTTTGCCATTTTTTAATTTTCTTGGAGCAGGCAATATGAATAATTTTGGTATGTGCCTGCTAAAAAAGACAGACTGGTTGTGGAGGGAAACTGGGAAAATTGGTGGAGCGAAAGTCACCCTGGTGGTGGAGTCAATGTTGGAATATTGTGTATCAGAATTAACCATATTCTGAACAACTTTGTAAATCATGGTGTTATAATATGCATGTAATACATTAAAGTGCGAATTTTGGTTTAATAATTTGAGTATCTGGGAGAGGTAAGAAGGTTTGGCAAAGAGTATCAGTAAGGAGAGAGATAATGCGTGAAGTGCTGTGGTAGGCAGAGATACTGGGCTGACTTATAAAAATGTGATTTTACCCGACAGTGTCAAGTGCTTACTATAGTTCTATGACCTTGAAGGAGATTCTGTTAGAAACTCAAGTTGAAGCTCAGTTGGACCACTGACAAGGCTTTTTTAAAAAAATTTATTTGGCACAGCTCTTTATCACTTTTAATCTCAGTCTTTAAAACGAACACTTTAAACCTTATAGTGTTGTGTCAAATTAAAAAAAAATCTTATGGCTTGATAGTGCTCTGCACTATTCCTGGCAAATTAATATTTCTTTCTTTCCCAAATTTTCATCTATTGTCCAACATTTTGGTATGAATCTAATTTCATTAAATAAATATAGATACATTAAATATTATCATGATCATAAATCAAAGAAAATGTAGGGAAATTGATCCTATAGAATGGGAAAAGATAAATGAATTTAGAGAGAGTAACATGAAGAAGAAAGAAATAGGAATTATGACAAGTAATACTGATTGCAAAGCAGTATCTTTACCTAGACTCTGGCTGAAAGGACTAACAGAGTGGGACATGTACCGTTGATGGCGTGACCCCTAGGACCTGGGTGAACAAGTCATAGTCTGACACTGTTTTTTGTGTTCATTCTTTTCTACTTCCCCTGAGCCAGAGAGCAATACATCTTTCTAAGCTGCCTCCTGAACATGTAGTTAATTTAGATCTATTGAGTTTACAGGGATTACCTTGCTTCCTTTGTAGTAAATAAAGCTATAAACAGCTGGTAGAATTGATTCATGCTCTAGGCAAGCTGCAGCATTTAATCAATGGCAAAAGCTGTTCATTGGGTACATTCTGCAAAGAGAGGACCCCAGAAGCACAGCTTTGGGGTAGCACAGCTAAGCACAGTGAGACCCTGCAGGCCCACAGGGTAGAGTTATTTGGCAAAAAAAAGGATCGCTTCTTGGATTTACTCAATAAAGATAGATTTTTTTAGCCTTACTTTATAGTATTTTGTTTTAATAGAGGTAATTTTAGATCATTACTTTTAATTTTATAGTTGCATAGAAAACATGAAGAGAAATAAAAATAGAAAATGTAAAAAACTATAATCTAACCCAAATAAAGCAAGTTAGTTTTCTTATGTACATCTGTTATCACTTGTCTCTCTCTCTCAGTCTCTCTTTTTTTCTCTCTCTCAGACACACACACACAAACACACACACACAGATGTCTTACACTGAAAATATGGCCATGCTGTGTATAGTAGGTATCCTTCATGAGTTTTAAAGAGTCTTCAGAATAATGACTCATCCTTTACAATACAGAGTCTGGTACTCTTTACTCTACTGGATTGTTGCAGGGTCAAACCCTAATAATTTCTTTTTATTTATTTCTTGCCAATATCTTCCCTTATTTATAGATTGCTGCCACATTGATGCTATTCAAGTTTCTCTAATGTCTCCTGAGTTTTCTCTCAATGCAAAACCTCTACCCTGCTTTTCTGTCTACCTGAGACACTAAACTAACTCATTGCTTAATGATTCCAATCTATCCTCTGCATATTAGAGAACTGTATAAAATTAATTCTAGGGCAACATTAATTCTAACTAAGCTATTTTTAAATGCCCTTTATTTTTTTATTCTATTTTAAAGTTCCACTGTTCTCACTGCATTAACATACACCTCAGAGACCTGGGCCCTACGAAAGCAGGATGAGAATGATTTTTGGGTCTCCGAAGAGGAATTGAAAGAGCTATGCTTGGAATATCATGCCTCACTCAAGAAGGAATCCGGAGCTCTGATCTCCGTCGCTGTTCCAGAGTCAGGGAACCTGTCTCATTTGCCAAGGCATGGAAAATCAGATGGTCTGGACATGTAATGTGATTTGGAGACGACCGCTGGACTAGAGTCATTACCAACTGGATCCCACGGGATGTGAAAAGATCACGTGGCTGCCCACCTACAAGATGGTCAGACTTCTTCATCAAGACCCTGAAGTAACCAGATGCCATTGGGCTACACTGGCAGGTGATAGGGTCAAATGGAAATATTACTGGTGCCTGCTAGAGCAAATCAATGAATAATGGGATGTCAAGTGATCAAATCAAGTGATCAAGTGATTTTAAAGTTCACTATACTTTTTGTGTTTTAGAATTTTTAATTACTTATTCTTCCTACCCCACCTAGATGGAAGCTTTCTGATGTTGAATACTTTTGTTTTTATTTATTTTGTTCTCTATATATGCTCTTATTGGAAAATAACCTGATCATATTTGAGTCATTGTTGATCACTGAATTGTAGACTCATTTTTACACTTTGCTGTTGAATATCTCTTATGTCTTAAACATTAAGCCACAATGATACATTTATGCATTTTATTTTTTTATTGATTATCTCAAATAAATAAATCTTATTTTAATCACACCCTTGCAGATGGGCAAGTAAGTCATGCTCATTATTTTATGCTCAAACCTATTGTTTACCTTTTAACTCCTATGGCGTATGATCTAAGAATTCTGTTTACCTGAGTTTCAGAGAAAGCCAAGGAGTTAGGAGACGTATGCTTTATAAAAGCAGCACTAGAGTTCAATTTCTCTTCCTTCGCCCATTGTGAATTATTACAGCCCTAGCGACCCTTCTCGTCCCTCTGGCTCTAGTACTGCAGGATGCAGCTGGATTGGCCAAATATCCTAGCAGAGAGGCTTGTGGTCATCCCAAATACAGCCTGGAGGACATCTCCCCATAACAGATTTTTTTAAATAATAGGCATTTTAAAATGGCTCAAACTGAACAGGTTGCTTTTGTTGTTGTTATTACATAATCTTTTGAAACTTCTTATAAAAGCATCTTAAGAATTCCTTTCTGGAGATGTTACTAGTAAAATCCAGTAAGCCTATTAAGGAAAAAATGCAAGATGGTAAGAGATAGAATATCTAAACCTATATTTAAAACTATAGTCCTAAATAAAATATGTTGGGAGAAATTCAAAATATGTCCAAGTAGTAAAAGGCACTGCAGACAACAAATGAAATAACAGGCGAGGACTATGTTCCATTGAAAGTTATTTAAAAAAAAAAAAACAAAAGGCTATATTTGAATTTCCAATTAAGTTTGCCAAATTTTGGACAAGAAAAGTCAATCATGCTATTTGTAAATGCTCATATCAATGACTGACATATATACCTAATCAAATAATTGCTACTACTGAGATTTGAATGATGATCATATGATTGGTGCTGACCAGTTTCCTGGACTTAGTATTTTTCCATTATTTGGAGCTTTCTTGAATTCTGACATCTATAATAACAAACTCTGATGATGTTTCCTGCCAGTAAAACTTTTCAGATCATGATACTTCCCTCAGCAAACTCAATAATTCTATTTTCATTATATATGTTCCATTACCATGCAAGGATTCAGAGTTCTCTTCAAATTTCAAACCTTTCAATTGGAAACATTATCTTCAAGTGTATAATTACTCCTAATTGGATTCACAGTCAATGTGCAGCAATGCTATTAGAGGAATAATCAATAACGCCTCTGTGGAGTCATTTCAGTCCAGTACACAATACTTCCATGCAAATCTTCTGATCAGTTGTGATTTGACCAAATATTAGATAACACCAAACAAATAAGGTCAATGGCCCTGTGTTCAACCTGTGATTAATGCTTAAATGTCCATTTCTTCAATTGAAAATTATGGGCCATATCGGAGGAGTTTCTCTCAGCAAGGTTTAAATATAAGATTTGATAATTCCCTGTGATATCTTCTAGGGATCTAGAAGCAGGAAATAATATGGATTCCTGAGAGAGGAAAAGGCAACAATTATATTTAATGGTCCATCTAGCTCAGTAGAACTCAGAAGGCATTTAAAGTTCATATTGAATTGTCAGGGAAGCCACTGGGGTCCCCAACAGTACTGGGAAGCGAGTTTCCTTATACCTCCGAGGCTGGCGGGGAATGGATGAAAACTCAGGAATCCGATGCAGTTTTAAAAGGGCTTTACTATCACAGGTTCCGATATACAATCCAAGAGCAGGGAAAACCTCCAGAATCAGGGTTTCCAGCGAGGCCTCAGCCATGTGTAGGAGGCCAAGATGGCTGCTACCACGTGTTGAGGCCCAACAGAGAATGGAAAGGATGGAGAAGCAAAAGACCAAGGGAAGGTGAAATGGCAAAAGGCCCTTCTTTCTTTCTTGCAGCTTATTTTATAGCTATAAATCCGCCCAAACTTCCCAGCCTGGCCCATTTTGGGCTGGGCTATCTAGAGATGAAAACAGGAAAATATCTCTATAGAAATGTAGCAACTTCAAGAGGCCTTCTTGCTATTTACAAGAACCCAGAGCTCATTCAAAGCCTCCCTACAGAGCTGGGAGGAGCTATAAGCTAAATGTAACTTCCCCTGGCAGGGAGGGTCTAATGCCCCTCCCAGCACCTCACCTAATGTCTTGAGCCAAGATCTGCCTGGAAATGCCTTTATAGGGTAGAGAAGGGGGTTTCTGAGATAGCATGCCTCTGTACCAAAGACTATACTAATGCCAGTTAAATATTTCTCCAAGCCTTCGCAAGAGTCTCCTCTACTTCAAGGTAGTTTTGTATTTTAGTTGCCTTTGAGTTATCAGGGAGCTATGCTTGCTTGCTTGGAGGCAAACAGCATTTCTCTCTGGGCTAATTACTTAGAGATCCAACGTGGCCAGGCAAATATGCTGGTAAGATCTAGCTAGTCCCACTATGATTGTGGTAGCATGAGGGAATATTTATAACAACCAGTACAGAATACATGGTCAGATAAACTGCCACATTTAAACTACCCCCCTATCTACGAAGTGACCTGCAGGAGGCAACCCAGGGCAGATGCAGAGGCTCTTAGTCCTGCAACATTGAGTAATTATAAATTCCTCTAAGAAACATCAGATAAATAATCTCTTTACAAAGAAAATTACACACTAAAAGAAGACTGACCCAGCCTCATCAGTCTGCACTTTACACATAGTGGGACTTCACACATAAAGGGTATATATGTAAATCCTTGACTTTCTTGTCTATTCTAGCTCTGAATTCTTTTTAATATTCACTTTTCTCGTTATAATTGTCATAAGATTATCAAAAACTTTCTCAGAAGGAGAGAGAGAATACCAGATTCTGACTCCTAATATTAACAAGTTCTGTAGTAAGACTAACTGTGGGCCTCTACCTTAGGGTTAGATTAGCCACAACATTGCTATACCTGAAGCCAGCTTAAATGACAGCTATTTGAACCACTATGTTTGAACTCTCCTATCTATAAGAGGTACTTATGGTTTTGATTGTTTTACATTTGGGTCTATACCTAGCTATATGTGGGTTTTACTCTTGATTCTGCTCACAGGATCACTGCTGCAGGGGCTTCTGGGAGTGGGGGTGGAGGGGAGCATTGAATCTGTGTCATGCAAAGCAATCCCCTTCCCTGCTGAAATCTTACTCTCTCTGTCCTCAGCATTTATGCTTTTCTTAATGAATTAGTGTGCTTGGAGTACAGACTCTGGAATAGTGAATGTCTATTATTGAATATCTATCATAGTATAAATGTGAAGCTATCTTTAATGCTAATTATTAAAAATAGTTTGAGAGAAGTGCATTTATAAGTTAATTTATCGTTTATATAACAAAGTTTTCCAGAAAACTTTTATTGAAGCTTAAAACCTTATCCCATAAAAATATAATAATTTTTACAAAATGAAGAGTAATTTAGCTGATTCAAACAAGGAATTTTCTATTTATCTCCTCAGAGATAATAGCAAGATTCCTTACGATTAAAGTAAGGAATGTGAGAAACAAGCAAAGATGAGAGACTCCAAGCATAGACTGAGTTCAGTGGATATTTCATATACTAGTATATGTATGTTTATATTTTATTCATGATTATAATTCACATATTTATTGCTTTTTGGGCCACATCTAGCTGTGCTCAGGGTTTACTTCTGGCTCTGCAGTCAGGAATCAATCCTGGTGGGGGTCCGGATGCCAGGGATTGGACCTGGGTTGGTTTCATACAAGGCAAGTTCCTTCCATGATGAGCTAATATTCCAGTCCAGCATTTATTTTATGTGTGAAGAAGTGGAATACTTCAAGCCAAGTTTCATACCACCCAGTCTTAGAATGAGTTCTGCTCAAGATATAAACCTCATAGACAAAAACAAACAAACAGATACTGTTTATTAGTGAGCTCATGGAAGGTATTCTGTTAAACTTTGAAAACAGTTGCTTACTTTATTATAGTTATTTGTTTACTTTATTATAGTTATTTTCTTACTCTATTACAGTTTTCCTCTCCTTATGAGCTAGTTCCATAGCTCAAATATTATATAGATTAATTTTACTGTAAGGCTGCTGCCTTACAAATAGTGACTTTTGTTACAGTGGCAGTTGTTATTAGTATTTCTGTAGTGGTTGATGGTGGCCATGATTTCCCATTACTTTAAAGTTAGTCTTATTCTGCCATATTTCCAAAGGTTCCAATTTAATACAGACCTAAGGAAAGAAATTTGGCAGTCACATAAGTTAATTAAGAAAATGAGCCAGATCAAAGGGGATTGAAATAGGAAAAAAAAGAGAATTGGGTTCAAAGTGTGGTTGTTAATTACTTGCTCCAGATTTATATTGCCAAGAGGATCCATCAACCAGAATGTGGAATGAAGGAACAAAATAAATTAACAGAAAACTTAATTTTTATTCTTTTTAATAGAATGGAGTTCTTGTGAGTAAATAATGACAATTTTGGGAAGCACTTTTCTTTCAAAGGATTATTTGTAGAAATGTTTTTAGAGATAAGAGAAAAGGCCAGGAGGAAGACCAGGAGTGGATTTTCTTGGGCTGGTGGTTTCTTAAGAATAGTATGTAAGATCTGTATACAAAACTTGAAGTTTAAAAGTTTATTTTACAATTAAGTAAATGGGTCTGGGTCGCCCCCACCACCACCAGATGTCAGCCTCTCTCCTTTACCAGTGAATGATGCCACCAAGGAGTTTGGAGTGATAGATAGTACAGAGGATAGGGCATTTGCTTTGTGTGACCTAAATAAATGTTCCATTAATGATTGCTGAATGCATTATTTGTATACAGGAGCTGTATCTCTACCATTGGTGCAAAAAAACTGTTTTCAGAGTTAGTAGTTATATTTGAATCTGTCTGCAAAAGGAAGTGGTGATATTTGGAAGTGGACTACAACCTGGGTTTTTTCTGTAGAAATATTTTTTGACACCTGTCTCTGTTAAACATAGCATGAAGGGGGAGTGGAGGCGTTTCCCAGAAGCGAAGGCCCCAAAATCAACACCCAAAAAGTCAGTGGCTTTCCTATGTACAAATAACGAAAGGGAAGAAAGGGATATTAAGGAAACTATTCCATTCACAATTGTGCCACAGAAAATCAAATACCCAGGAATCAACTTACCCAAGTGTGTAAAGGACCTGTACAAAGAAAACTACAAGACACTGCTCCAAGAGATAAAAGAGGACACAAGGAAATGGAAACACATTCCCTGTTCATGGATGGGGAGAATCAACATTGTCAAAATGGTAATACTCCCTAGAGCTCTGTACAGATTCAACGCAGTCCCTATGAGGATACCCATGACATTCTTCAAAGAAATTGACCAAACACTCCTGAAATTTGTATGGAACAATAAACCCCAAGGATAGCTAAAGCAATCCTCGGGAAAAAGAAGATGGGAGGCATCACCTTTCCCAACTTCAAACTGTACTACAAGGCAGTAGTAATTAAAACAGCATGGTATTGGAATAAAAACAGACCTGTGGACCTATGGAATAGAATTGAGTATCCTGACACCCAACCTCAAACACATGATCATTTCATCTTTGATAAAGGTGCAATGAGTCTAAAATGGAGTAAGGAAAGCCTCTTCAACAAGTGGTGTTGGGAAAACTGGGCAGCAACATGTAAAAAATGAATTTGGACCTGTGTCTAACACCATGCACAAAACTCAGATCAAAATGAATTAAAGATCTCAATATCAGACTTGAATCCATAAAAGTACATTGAAGAAAATATAGAAAAAAACCCTCCACGACATTGAAGTTAAAGGCATCTTCAAAGGTGAAACATCACCAACAAAGCAACTAGAAGAAAGGATAAACATATGGGACTACATGAAACTAAAAGCTTCTGCACCTCAAAAGAAACAGTGACTAAGATACAAAAGCAGTCCACAGAATGGGAAAGAATATTCACCCAATACCTATCTGATAAGGGGTTAATATCCAGGATCTATCAGGCACTGGTAGAACTTTACAAGAAGAAAACAAACAACCCCATCAAAAAATGGGGAGAAGAAATGAACAAAAACTTCAGCAAGGAAGAAATTCGAATGGCCAAAAAACATATGAAAAAATGCTCATCATCACTGGTCATCAGAGAGATGCAAATCAAAACAACAATGAGATACCACTTTACACCACAGAGACTGGCACATATTCAAAAGCAAGAACAACAAGTCCTGGCATGGATGTGGGGAAAAGGGGACACTCATCCATTGTTGGTGGGAATGCCGGCTGGTACAGCCTTTCTGGAAAACAATATGGACATTCCTCCAAAGACTAGAAATTGAACTCCCATTTGACCCAGCCATACCACTCCTGGGAATCTACTCTGGGAAACCAAAAATACACAGCGGAAACACCATCCCTACTTTTATGTTCATAGCAGCATTATTCACAATAGCCAGAATCTGGAAGCAACCAGAGTGCCCGAAAATCGATGACTGGATAAAGAAGCTTTGGTACATCTACACAATGGAATACTATGCAGCTGTTAGGAAAAATGAAGTTATAAAATTTGCCGATAAATGGATGGACATGGAGAAGATTATGTTGAGCAAAATTAGCTAGTAGGAGAGAGACAGATACAGAATGACTGCATTTATTTGCATGGCATAAATATATATATGTACATATTATGATACCAATATCCAAGGTCAAGTGAAACATATATCAGGAGGTCTTGTCAAAGGTGGAAATTATCCCAAACTGTGGGAGTCAGAGGTTAGGTAAGACAGAAAATGGAACAGTGTGCTAATAATTGTCAAGGGTACTGATGCCAACCTAAAACTGAGCATTAAATAGAGGCAAAAAGATACACATGACAACCCTTTAATGTATGTTCTGTAATCCATAGTCTGGAAGGGAAGGAAAAGAGAAAGAGAGAGAAAGGGAAAGAAATAAAGAACCTGCCATGGAGGTGGGCTGGGGAAGGGGGAGGGAACCGGGGACGTTGGTGGTGGTAGATGGGCACTGGTGGAGGGACGGGTGCTGGAACACTGTATGACCAAAACCCAAACCTGAACTTTTTAATTGTATATCTTTTTATTTGTATATCTCACGGTGGTATAATAAAATACTTAAAAAAAAGAATAAACACACTTAAAAAAGAAAAAAAAACATAGTATGAAGCATCCATAGTAAATGTGACTATTATTTTGCACATGATTCTCAATTTCTTTGAAATAGGCAATGAGTTCAAACCTTCCCAAGAGAAGTACAAAAGAAAGATTCTAAAAATAAATTATTGCTAAAAAACAGTACATGTTCACAAAGGCTAAATCTCATATTTTCACAGGCAATCCTTGAGGAATTAGCAGGTTTACCATACAATTTGTGTTCTACAAACTAAAATACTATCAAATTCATATTTAATGGTGCTAAACACTATCAATACCAAAGGATTCTCTGAACGTTTCACAATTTACTCAATTAGGGACCAGAGTGATAGTCTAGCATGTAGGGCATTGGCCTTGCATGCGGCAGGCCTGTGCTGGCCCAGGTTCAATCTCCGGCATCCCATATGGTCCCCGAGCAACGTCTGGAGTAATTCCTGAGTGCAGAGCCAGGAGAAGCCCCTGAGCATTGCCGGGTGTGACCCAAAAAACAAACAATCAAAATAAAGAATTGACTCAATTGCTCCTTACCTTCTACTCTTTGCCAGTGTCTTGGCTTGATATCTGCCCAGTGCCTGCAGGTCAAAACTGAGGCACCTTTCAAAGGGCTCAGCGGGGACCACAGCTCTGTCTCTACAGTTGAGTTCTCTGGGGCAGATTTTGCTATTCCTGGTGTTGTTTATGCAAAAAGCTGTGAAGAAAAAAAGTGTTCTATCTACATGCCTCCATTAAATTTTTTGAACCTAACTTATTTTTAGGTATTTCTAGCTCTTTAGAAATATTACCCCTTAAATAACTTTTAGTTTATGTAGAACACAAAACTACCCCCCTTAACAATCTAAAGAAGTTCTGAGACTGACTTGTTTGTGGTAAAGCCTGCAACAAATAAGACAACACAAAGAAAACAAAACAGAAACCCTACAAATGTTAAAAATAAACACTATACAAGTGCTACAGTGGAATATTGGCATATAGAGATGCAGTATACTATATAGGAGCATATTATAGAAGTGCAAAACTAGCTATACTTTGTGAATGAAAAAGTATACCGCAATATACATTTTGGTTTTGCTCTGTTTGGGGGCTCACACCCAGCCATGCTCACAGGTTGTTCCTGATTCTGCACTCAGGGATCACTCCTCTCAGACAGGAAATCATAGAGGATACCCTGGATAGAACGTTGGTTAATTTTATGCAAGGGAAACACCCTACCGACTGTACTGTCTCTCACGTCCCCAAATAGCCTATTTCTTTTCTAGTTTTGATGTAGGTGGGCCTCATGGGTGGCTTATGTGAGGTGAGAAGGAGAGAGAGAGATGGTCACTTTCTCCCCAGCTGTCTCTGCCATCCAGAACCCGCTGGGCAGGCTAAGGATGGATAAAGTCTGCAATCAGACCCTCCACGGCGTGGGCCTGAGCCCCACCAGTCCCACGAGGTGGCCATCAAGCCACACCTGATGTCTGCTTGATCTCTAGGCACGTGAGTTGATCCCACCACTTGAGATTTCTCGGAGAGCCACAGAATCAGGCTGGAACAAGGAATGACTCTTTGCAGGAAAGGAAAAGTCAGTCAGAGGCCTTACTGAGGGTTTCCACAGGGTTCTTGCCTTCCTCATAGAAAAATAATTTTCAGGAGTAGAGGAGCATTGAAGTGAAACAGATTTTTATTATGGAGTTTTTAAGACGGGGAAGGAGGAGGGAAGGTGAGAGTAACATGCTCAAAGGAGAATGAGGGTTGCTCCAAAGGTGGAGAGAGAGCCCCAACTGATTTCCAAAGAGGGCTTTTTATTTTCTTGAGCTGGAATGTTCTGAAATCTTCTGCTGGCCATCAAAGGTTGAATGGAGCTTAAGGCCATGTGGGAGCTTAAGGGCTGGGTGGAAGAAGGTGAATTCAGCTTCCTCAGTGTCTAATGTTGGTTAATGGGTCTTATTAAGTTTCCATTCTGGATTCCAAAAGATGACAGCCTAATGGCTGGGGACAGTTCACTGCCACGCCCCCCCCACCTGCCTGTATCAGTTTGTTGTCATTATTGATTAGCTGTCTGTACTGTCAACTGTAAGGTATTCTTAATGGAATTCTAAAGATTCATCCTATTCTTCAAGTCCTCTAGATATTATTCTCTGATTTAATTTTATCATCACAGTCCATATAATTAAATTGCTCTATGTGTGTTACTAAATCCATTGAAACATACTGAAGTTCAGGCAATTATTGCTTTTACTAAATATTTTATTGTGTATAAGTTTTTATTAAGTATAAGGTATTAGTTTGCTGAGCCCATGAAGAATAAGATTTAAGCAACTATCTATAGAAACAAATTCAGTTATTCTTCTCTAAATACCACTGGTATCAATCAGTGCTTGATGGAACTATAGTGCTAAAGTTTTAACTGATTACAGACTTTCCTATTTTCATAAGGATGAATTTCTGAGTTGTTCAGATTCTCAAGATTTCCAAAACTGACTTCTTTTATAAAATCTGAATTAGTGAAGACATACTTGAATTAAACATATGCACTGTTTAATGTGTTGACATGGAAAAGGGAATGAATCTATTTAGAAAAAATATGAAAGGGAACAGTGTGACCCTATTTTACTCCCTCACTAGGAAATGAGACTGAGAAGAATAAAAGATGTCCGACTAATATGGGGAGCAGTAATGACTTCTGCTAAAATAATAGCTTTAAAGGAAAGATAACGACCCTGAGAGTTGACATCCTATGGAATGGTAGACACAGGACACCATCTTAAATGTTCAATAACCTAATTTTAAATGAGTCAGGATAGATTGAAACAAGAGGTCCTTACTGATTATAATGAACCATGTAGTCTATCTGATCTTTATCAGAGATCTTTCCGAGACCAATTTATTTTCTTTTTTGGTGGTTTGCAGTTGTGGAAAATAGTGGTAGAAGGAGAGCTGCTTCTGAATGCTGCTATTAAAAGACAGGATTCATTTTATTAGTTAACATGCTCAGAAATTTATTATAAGTGTGCTCAGATCCTCTCTCTCCCCTGAAGCTTTAATTTCCTGAATAGTGCTACAAAGACACTCATCCTATTCTTTGCTTTCTTAGCCCTGTTCAGCTTGGTACTCTGGCTGGAATCCAAAATATTTTTTCGATGTATGTCAGTGACTGTTCCCATCTCCAGATTCCCTGTTTACTATACTGAGTTGTTTCTGCCTTACATTGTCTGCCACTTCTCTCACTTTTCAGGCTTTTCATACTTCTGTGTTCAGAGATTCTGTTTATATCTAATATCATATTTTGAGACAGTGAAGTGTTTCTTATGTCATGCTTCAGATTGTTATTTCTATAAACACTGACTTATTTGGACTTCTCTGTGTTTGCCTCAATACTTCCACTGGGAAGAACCATGCAAATAATTAGGCCAAATATATAATTGCAAACATGGCAGGGTCCAATTTAGAATTTACTTTAGGACTTTCTTTTGTATACATCTCTAAGTAGATTACTAATTTTTTCCGATCCTTCCTGATGTATGTTTCAGATAATTCTTTGAACTCTTGGTTTTCAAGGTCATCTTCTCTTGAACATGCAAATACTGTGAAAGTCTTATTTCCAACTCTGGAGTCAAAAGCAGTATCTCTTATTTGCCACTGATAACACCTAACTTCAAGAGTCCCTGCCACAAGCTGACTCTACTGCCTCTTTAAGAGAAGCCTTGGATTTATCAGAAATAAGTTGTTAAGAAACACAGAAACTTTCACAGAATACTGAACTGATGTTTTGTATTTTAATAAATTTAAGAAATCAAGAATAAACAGGTGTTATGGGCGAGTAAAACCCAAACAGTGACTTTCCCCTGGCTAGATAGAAGTATATGTCATATAAAGCACAGGCCCCAGAATAAGTGAAACAGTTCTGATATAAGACTAATCAGTTTCACATATCAACTGGTCCAGAAAAATGCAGGTTTAGGTGAGGTTCTTGAATACTGAGGCTAAACGGCAGAATCCAAAATAATCAACAGTTAAAAAAGTCTTGAATATTTAAGCAGCATAAATTAGGTCAAAAACCTCACAAGTGCTGAAATTATGTAGCACAGGGGAAGAAAATTTTCCCAGGGTCAAACATCAATTGCCGAGTCAATTTTGCTTCATGTTAACTAAATATATTAATATAAAGCAACTGTGGAGAATAATCTGTATAGATTTTTGGATATTATTCAAAAGTACTGAGAGGGAAAAATTCAACTGAGAAAAATTCCATGAAGGTGATTACAGAAAACCAGGCAAAAATAGTTTTATAAGCATCCTTGAAAATATCTGTACTCATTTAATTTGATTAAACTTTTCCCTGCATTGTAACTGATATGGGGACAATCACAATATTTGTGTTGTAATAGAACTTGGATTTAGTATCAATGGTATCATTTTAAGACTGTGTCACTTAAACACTTACATTGACACTGGAGGCTCCATTTCTTCAGAAAATGAAAAGTAGTATTATCACATAGGGTAAACAAGGATTGAAGTATATTAAAGAAGATCATATTACCAAAAATCAAGTAAAAGACCTATCGTAGTCATTCCCAAAAAATGCACTAGCATTATGATCATTCTGTACATTTGAAAACAACTGGTCACTTCCCCATACCTGTCAAGAAATTAAAAAGGGAGGGTTTTCAACACCTTTCTGGTCATAGAGTACTCCACAGTCCTGGAAATATGTTTGTGTTCTTTTATAACACACAACAATGATGCCATTGTATAATTGCCATTCATTATTCCTAAAGGTAAGCATGGAGATGATTAATGACTTGCATCTACACCAGTGTTGAGTGGATACAGCTCAGAGAATGGTCTATAAGCATAAAGGATAGTGACACTAACACGTACATATATGAGGCCAGGCTATGTATTTTTTTCAGAAGAAAAGCTGGCTTTAGAAGACAGATAATCAGAGAAATCCTCCTTTTGAAAGTTGTAAAATATGCTGACTCTTTAGACTTAAGAGTAGCAAAATCATATCCTGGGTTGATGCTATTCATAATGAATTATAAGATGGTGATTTATTTATTCCAAGCGTTTTAGAAACTAGCCAGATTGATGAAAAATGCATAGGTATGCACTTTAGCTTGACGCTAGGCAAAAGATAGTGAATAAAGAGCCAATTTGGAATGAGGGAGATGGACGAACCAATAGGAAACTTTTGAGATAGTGGTGTGAGAATCTGAGCGCCATGTTTAATTAAAGCCACATAGAAATTATGAGCAAAAATTTATTTGAAAGTTCATAATTATCTATTTCTAAAGCCATAATGATCCATACTGTGCAAGATAGACTAAAGGACACACTGAGGAGACCGAAAAAAAAACAAACAGGAAAGTGCATAGGTGTCGGGGAATGCTACCGGGTCCCCGACAGTGTCAGTACAGAAGTTCTCGTCTACCTCTGAGGATGCTGGGGAACAGATGAAAACTCATGAGTCCGGTGCAGTTCCAAAATGGCTTTTAATAGTACAAAAGCTCTTCCACAGCAATCCAATATAATTAACAAACTCTAGCTCTGGTCTGAACTAAAAGAGCCTAAGTCTCCCACCAAAGAGAGAGGATCTCACCCGAGCTGAGTCCTACACAGAAGAAGGAGCAAAAGGCCAAAGAGCAAAAACCCAAAAGCCAAAAGCTGAGGGAGCCAAAAGAAAAAGAGAAAAGGCCAAAAGCCAAAAGGCAAAACGACCCAAAGTGAAGGGGCCTCAAGTCAGTCCCCTTATATACACCAAAGTAATCCAACCAGAACACTAAACAGAGTGTAGTGCCCCACCCTATCACAGGTATAAACAAAGGTTACACCAAGGACTAATCTCTTCTTCTGAGATTATCTCTTATGTAAAACACTGGAGAGAGAGTGGGGAGCTGGTATAGAGTAATACATCTTAACTTCATGAGCTTCATGTAATCTAGATGGTACCCACAAGGTCCTTATCATTATCTGCACCAGGGTGATTCTGAGTATCTTATTCTCATGTACTGAAAGGGTCACACTCTCCTGCTTAGAGCAAACTAGTATGATCCTTCCTTTAGTCTTCCTATAGTCTCAATGTAGCCAGGATGGTAGTCTCCTGGTAAATTCTAACTGTCCCACGTTGGGTGCAGTGGGTATAAAGAGGAGCTGTGCTCAATCTAGAAAACATAGAAGTCTTAGATGTATAAGTCAGAAGTTATTCAGTCAAGGTGACTTCTGTAACTGACACACCCTCTAGCAGTGTTTACATAGAAGAGAGGTCTCATTAGAATGAACCATGGCTTAAATAGATTAAGCTGGGAATGGGCAAAACAACAAAACTCCCAGAATAGCTAACCCTGTCCTCCAACACATAGGGGGCTTTGAATTCAGTCTGGACCAAGCTCCATCAGCACTCAGCTATGCGACATAGGGGCTTTATGACCTTCCCTAACCACTGTTTCCTTGGCACTGTCACATTGGTCCTTATGCCAATGGCAAAAGGAAAACCAGATTCTAGAAATTGAACTTCCATAAGATCCAGCAATACCACTTTTTGGAATATACTCTGGGCCTTCCAAAACTCACAGTAGAAGTGTCATCTGTACTTCTATTTTATTGAAGCACTACTCACAATAGCCAGAATCTGGAAACAATTGTAGTGCTGAGAACAGATGACTGGTTAAAGAAACAGTGGTACAGCCACACAATGGTATACTATGTAGCGGTACATCTACACAATAGGATACTATGTTAGGAAAACTGAAGTAATGAAATTCTCTTACAAATACATGTACATGGCTGACCCGGGTTCTATACCTGGCAACCCATGTGGTTTTCCCAAGCACCACAAGGAGTTAATTCTTAAGTGCAGAGCCAAGAGTAACCCCTGAGCACTGTTAGGTGTGACCCAAAAAGACAGAAAAAAGATGTACATGGAGTGTATGATGTTGAGTAAAATGAATCACAAGCAGAGGGACAGATGAAGAATGATTGCACTCATTTGTGGGATGTGGAAAATCATAATTGCAACCAATACCCAAGGACAGTAGAAAAAAGTCACGAGAGAATTTTCACACCATTGGAAGCCTGCTTCAAGTGCTTGGGGAAAAGACAGCGGGGATAGAATATGGACCACTACTATAAAAACAGTTGTAAGTGCTCACTCTGGATAAGAACTGTCTGCTGAAAGTAGGTAAAGAAGCGAACATGATAACCTTTTAGTAACTGTACTGCTAAGATAACTTCCAATGGGGGAGAGAGAATGAGAGAGAGAGGGAGAGAGAGAAAGAGAGAGGGGGAAGTGACTGTCATTGGGTAGGCTAGGTGGGGAGTTGGAGGAGTGAAACTGGGGACATTAGTGGTGGGAAATATACACTGGTGGTGTAAATATACACTGGTGGAGGGGTGGGTGTTGGAACATTGAATGACTGAAACCTGATAGTGAACAGCCTTAAAACTGTATCTCACGGTGATTCAATAAAAAAAAAAGTGGAGTCAAAAAGAGTTTTAACAGTCAAAATAAACTTGGGCTAGAAACTTACACAGCAGAAATAAAATATAAATATAGGTATTTTGGAACTTAAGAATCTAAAAAGACGCTGAGGTAAAAATTAACCAAGAATTGACCTAGAAACCAGACCACAGAATATTTTAGAGAAGATTTGTGGTTAAATCAAACTTGGATTTCATAGCACAACAATGTCTTGTTTTCTCTCTCTTTCAGAGCTTATTTATATTTGTATATAGATAAAATTAAGGCATGCAATTATCCAACTCCTTAAACAGCACAAACAGCAAATGAAGCACTCTTTCTGCTCTGTCTTATCCTAGATTCCTGTTTCCCAACAAAATTGAACGCTACTAGAAATTTTAAGTATTTTCTCAGGAATTATAAGTCATTAGGATAAATAAAGTCAGAGGGATGTGACAATGATAATAGTTTTCTCTGTACATTTGAGTATAGGTTCCACTGTATGTGTGGAGTCAATGGTAGGTGGGTTAGAGCTGCATATGTAGAGAGAGATTTGCTTTAGCATCTGGATGGAGATATAGGTAGCCAATATATCCTGTAGACTAGGTGCAAATAGCACAGCAAGTTATATGTAGATATAAACTTATAAAAATAGATTTGAGAGAGGTAGGTGATCAAATTAAGATATACAATTCTAGATATTGGTGAATATGTAGGTGAATGCAGATGTCAGTATACATGAATATAAAGTTGTATGCTTTATTGTAGCTGTACTTGTAGCTATGGGTCTAAGAGTAGGCATACCTGAAATGTAGGTATATGTGAAGAATGGTGTAGTAAAGAGGTTTTCCAACATCCTATGTATCAAGTTTTTTGTATACTGTTCTCATTTTCTGATAGTTTTCCTTCTCCTTTTTCATCTGGGGAGTGAGTATGCAGTCTATCTTCAAAGAGAAAGACACATGTCTTTTTATTCACTTTTCTACTTGCATAAATGACCTCTTGCTAATTCCTAGTTCCGTACTACAGAAAACTTCAATTATTTCTAGTGTTCACACATAACAAGGGAAGTTCACAATATTTTGTGCTTCCAGTTTGAATATGTGTCTGTCAAAAAATTAGATGAGTGGAATTATGTCAAGGACTGTGAGTATTTAAAACTTCTTAAATGTGGTTCTAAATGCTAGGATTTGGAGTAACTGAGTAATTTCAAAAGCAGAGTTCTCTAATGCCAGAGCCTCAGTTTATACTGTGTATAAATATAAATGTATGAAGGCATGATATTTGTGTTTTATGACAGTCTGTGCAAACATATATAGGTCACCTTTCTTGTTTAAAGTTTTTTCTACTTCTTTGAGATATATTTAGAGAAAGTTACTTGATTACAATCATCTTAGGCTATATATTATCTATTTAATTTTGGGGAAAAGTAGCTATGATTTTTAGTGAAAAGACAGATTGTCATATTCTAGAGATATATAATTTTAAAATAGTGTAGTTCACCCATCAAAAAATTGGGACAAGAAATGAACAAAAACTTCCATAAAGAAGAAATGTGAATGGCTAAAACGCATATGAAAAAATGTTCATCATCACTAATCATCAGAGAGATGCAAACCAAAACAACAATGAGATATCATCTCACACCACAAAGACTGGCACATATCCAAAAGAGCAAGAACAACAAATGCTGGTGTGGATGCAGGGAGGAAAGGAATCTCATATATTGTTAGTGGGAATGTTGACTGGTACAGCCTTTTAGGGAAAAAATATAAACAATCTTCCTAAAACCAGAAATTGAGCTCCCATTTGACCCAGCCATACCACTCCTGGAAATATAGCCTGGGAGGCCAAACACACACAACAGAAACACCATCCACACTTCTATGTTCATAGAAGCACTATTCACAATAGCCAGATTCTGGGAAAAAAAAACAGAGTGCCAGAGAACAGAAGACTGGATAAAGAAATTGTATTTCTACTACACAATGGAATACTACACAGCTGTTAGAAAAAATGAAGTTATGAAATTTACCTATAAATATATGGACATGGAGAGGAACATGCTGAGTGAAATTAGCTAGAGGGAAAAGGACAGATATAAAAAAGATTGTATTTATTTGTGGGATATAAAAAGGTTAGGTTTAGGAGAGAGAGAGAGAGAAAGAGAGAGAGAGAAGAGATAAAGGGAGGGAATTGGAGATATTGGTGGAGGGATGGGTGCTCTGACACTGTAAGTCCAAAACCCAAACATGAACATCTTTGTAATTTTATATCTCATGGTGGTATAATCACTGTCTTATCACTGTCTTCCCGTTCATAATCCATTTGCTCGAGCGGGCACCAGTAACATCTCCATATGACCTGTCTCATGCAAGTAGAGCCCAAGGGCACCTGCTTGCTCCAGGAACATAAAGAGCCTCAAACCATTCCATCAGGTCATGGGAATGAGGTCTATAATTGTTACTGGTATCTGGCATATCAAATACGACACGGGTAGCTTGCCAGGCTCTGCATTGCAGGTAGCATACTCTTGTAGTCATCTCTAAATCCAGCATTTATTGATGAACCCTGCTGCCTGCAAGCGACCGTGCGAGCTGGCTGTGATAGGCTGGTCTGCTGGGTGGAGTTCGGATGAGGGGGGAAGTTCGTATGTGGAAAATGGAGGTCCTCACGGAGTGGGGTTGTCTGGCTTGATGTGAGGCTCTGCTGGGGTGGCGGGCCAGGGATAGAACCTGCCATCCCTCCCGGGCGCCTCATGAGCAACTGGGCACAGTGAGAGCCAGTAGCAGCTCTGCCCCATGTCTGTCCCATGGGTGATATAATAAAATATTTAAATAAATAAAAAATAAATAAACTGTAGGTAAGATAAAGAAAGGAACAGTGTACCAATAGTTGTTGGTAATGATAAGAGCAGCCTAGAACTGAGTACTGAATGTAGGTAAAGGGATATACATGACAACCTCTAAATGTATGTATTGAAAGCCACAATGATGTGTAAAAGAAGAAAAAGAGAGAGGGGGTGAGGAGGGAGTGAGAGAGAGAGTAGAGAGAGAGAGAGAGAGAGAGAGAGAGAGAGAGAAGAGGCAAAGTGCCTGCCATAGAGACAGACTGGTAGAGGGAGAGGGAATCAAGGGACATTGGTTGTAAAAGATGGGCACTGGTGGAGTGATTCATGCTAGAACACACTGTACACTGAAACCCAAACATAAAAAATATTTGTAATTGTATACCTCATGGAGGCATAATGAAAAAAAATTAAAAAATAGTGTGGTTTAATTTCAAATTAATTTCTTGGAAAGGAGCAAATATTAAATAAAGAAAATGTTAATTATTTGTGGTAAATATTGACAAATAGCTGCTTGGATAAATTGCATTTCAACTAATTTTTAAAATACATCAGTGATTCCTACATTAGATTCAACTTCATACAAAATAAAGTTGTTTATACCCAAATATAATTTAGTCCCAAATATACAGTAACCACTATAATATAGGCAATGAATTTTAGGAGCTTATCTATGAAATATAAAATAAAAAAATCAAAAGTTATTTAGGGAATATTTTCTATTCATTTGATGGCAGTAAGTAAGCTAAGATAGCCAGAAGGGTTCTAATACCTGTTAGAATTTATTTTGTGTAACCACAGATTAGCCTGATTAAAAGTCTTATTTACATTGTAAGATGTTTAAACATTTCTTTAGTTTATATTTTACTTAGATATATTATTCAAATGGTATGATTTAGTGGGATTAATACTCTATATAGCAAAGTCTGGAAACAATGCAAGTACTCAAGAACAGATGAGTAGATAAAGAAAGTATGGTACATCTTCACAATGGAACACTATACAGGTGTTAAAAAAATCAAATCATAAAATTTGCTTACATACAGCTAGACTTGGAGAGTGCCATGCTGAGGGAAATCAGTTAAACAGGGGAAAAAACATAAAACGATTGCATTCATTTGAAATATATAAAAGAATACCATTGTGAGAGTCGAAAAAGGCAGTAGAAACAATGTGCAGGAGAACTGGTCCATTGTAGGAAGCTTGTCACAAATGAGAGGGGTGTACAGTTAAGACAGAGAAGAGATGCTATGACTATAATAGTTGGAGATGATCAATTTGGTCAAGAACGAGTGCTGAAAGAAGGTAAAACAATGTATATAATTCCCTTTCAGTAACAGTATTGCAAATCACAGTGCCTAAAAAGAAAAATAGGAGGGGTAGAAGGGAGACAAAAAGAGCTAGAGAGAGTGAGTGAGCAAGAGAGAGAGACAGAGCGAGAGAGAGATTGCAGAGGTGGGGCAAGGGGGTGGGTAGGAGGGAAACTGGGGACATTGTGTTAAGAATGTGCACTGGAGCTGGGATGTCTGTTGGAACATTGTATGACATGAAACCCAATTGTGTATGCCTTTGTTACTGTATATCTCATAGCAATTCAATAAAAAAAATAAGAATCTAAGTTCTAATTAACATCAGCATCATTGACAGTCTTCTTAGAAATCACTTGATCACTTGATCACTTGATATCCGTTATTCATCGATTTGCTCGAGTGGGAGCCAGTAATGTTTCCATTTGACCCTATCACGTGCCAGTGTAGCCCAATGGCATCTGTCTGTTTCGGGGATATTGAGAGCTTCAAATTGTTTGTTTAGGATCCTGATAAGAAAATCTGACCATCTTGCAGGTGGGCGGCCACACGATCTTTTGGCATCCCGTGGGATCCAATCGGTAATGGCTCTAGTCCAACGGTCGTCTCCAGATCACATTATATGACCAGCCCATCTGATTTTCGATGTTCTGGCAGATGAGACAGCATCCTTGATTTTAGAATAGCAACGGAGGTCGGAACTCCGGATTCCCTCTCTCACTTGAGTGAGGCGTGATATTCCAAGCATGGCTCTTTCGATTCCTCTTTGGGAGACCCGAATGGTATTCTCATCCTGATTTCGTAAGGCCCAGGTCTCTGAGACGTATGTCAATGCAGGGAGAATGGTGGAGTCAAAGAGGTGTGCCTGTAGCTGGAGGTTCTTTGTTCTTTTGACTATAGTTTCGATGTTTTTGAAGGCAGTCCATGCCAAATTTTTCCTCCTGGGCAACTCAGATTTCAGGTCGTTCATCATGCTGACTTCTCAACCTAGGTACATAGCTGTTGCATTTAGAGATGTTTGTTCCATTGAGAGTGAATGGGGCCTCTGGAACTAGTTCATCTCTCATGAACATAGTTTTGTTGAGATTCAGCTGTAGACCTATCCTTCCAGATTCTCGGTCAAAGTCTGCCAGTATTTGTGCTGCTTGGCTGATGTTTGGTGTTATTAGAACGATGTCATTAGCGAAGTGTGGGTGGTGTAGTTGCTGGCCATCTATCTTCACTCCCATTTTTTCCCATTCTAATTGTCACATGATGATTTCGAGTGTGGCACTGAAGAGTTTTGGTGAAATGGTATCACCCTGCTGAACCCCTCTTTTGACGTCGATGATCACTTCCCTGTAGAATGGTGAGATCCTAGTGGTGAAA